>RJWT010005750.1:0-30396 GCA_004365215.1 Cuniculus paca | reverse complement strand
TATGGGAGCACCCAACTATGTAAGACAAATCTTAATAGACATGAAAAATCAAACAAGCAATAATACAGTTACAATGGGGACCTTAATACCCCATTGTCACAAAGAGAAAGATCAACCAAACAAAAAATCAGGAAAGAAATAACAGAACTGAATCAAACTTGTCAACAAATGGACCTAGTAGATGTGTACCAAGTATTCCACCCAACAACATCAGAATACACATTCTTCTCAGCTGTACATGTGTCATTCTCTAAAATAGATCGTGTACTAGCCCACAGAACATGCTTAAGTAAATGCAAAGGAACCAAAATAGTCTCATGCATATTATCTGATCATAGTGCAATAAAATTGGAAATTAATGACAAAAAACCCAAAAAGAACCACATAAATACATGGAAATTAAATAACACTCTTCTAAACAACCAATGGGTCACAGAAGAAATTAAAGAAGAAATTAAACAATATCTACAATTGAGTGAAAAAGCAAATACAACTTACCAGAACCTGTGGGACATGATGAAAGCAGTCTTTAGAGGGAAATTTATAGTGATAAACTCTCACATCAGGAAAATAGAATGAAGATTTATTTGATTTGTTCATTTGTATTTCCCTCTTGATTATATTGGTAAAAAATCAAAGATGAAGTGCTCTTTCCAAATGAGTTATAGCAGAGCTTACACTTGCTGATGATTTTCTTGACATAATTATACCAATAGAAACAATGTATTTGTAAATGATTTTTAGCTTATTATATTATTACTCTTTAAAGAGATTACATTCCCTATGAATTTTTCTTGCAAACATTTACATTTTAATTATGTTTAATGACATATGAAATTTTTAAAAACTAAGGATAAAATATTTAATGGATCAATATATACTTGTAAGTAACTTACTTCATTATGAAGAAGAGGTAAGCAGAAGGAAAAGGAGGGTGATAATGAGGAGGAGGAATTTGAAAGGGAGAAAAATGAAAAAATAATGAGAAGATTGTCTTACTTTATAAGTAAGCATACAGAAAGAAGTGGGATAATAAAATATAATGATTTTAATGTATATTTTTGAAGATGCCTTTAGTACAATGTAAAATATTATTTTAATGAATACATTTGGTTATTTAAAATGTTCTCACAAATTTAGATCGTGCTAATGGGGATGTTCTAAGAAAAAAAAAGAAATTTCTTTCTTTATTTTAATGTGGAGAATAGGGACTCTTATATTTAATATCTATTTTCCCCTGCATAGTATCTTCACAAACAGCACATTTACTTCAGAAATATTTCTTAGTGACAACATATCACATCTGTTATTTAAAAATAATTTAATTTTAAAAAAAGTACTACTACATGTGATATTACACAAATTTCTATAAGGCACTCCATGAAATTATTATTTTGTTTACCTCCTCACAGAAAATACTTATGGGTCATCAATATAAAAAATCAAAGTAATGAATGTCAATATAGTATAATATTGCATATAAAACAGGTGATGAGTGCAATGAAATTAAAAGTTAAATATAGTACACACTTTTATTTGATTTTTACAAACATCAACTATGAAATTAATGAGTTACATTCATTTCACAAATAATACGAAAACATATTTAAAGAAATTCCTAGAGGAAATCTTTTCAAACTTCATTTACTATATTTCTTCCATTTGGTAGAGATAGTGCCTACAGAACTGATATAAATCCATAATTTAGTCAATTTGGAAGAAATTGTAAAGATCAGAACAGAAATTAATACAATCGAAACTAAGAAAACAATAACAAAGAATTAATGAATTGAAGAGTTGATTCTTGGAAAGAATAAAATTGATAAATGTTTAGTCAAAGATCAAAAAAAGGAAAGAGAAGACTCAAATTCATGCATTGAGGGATTAAAAGCTTGAAACCACAACACGTCGTATAGAAATTTAGAAGATCATCAATACCTCCATAAATCTTTATTTTTGTAGGATGGAAAACACAAAAGAAATGAGCAAATTCTAAGATATGTATGAATCACAAAAGCTGAGTAAAGAAGATGTGAAAATTTTAAATAATCCATGGTCAAATGATGAAACTGAAAATATAATTAAAAATTTACCAACAATGAAAAGCCCAGGCACTGATGGATTCACAGCTGAATTCTACAAGAAATTCAGAGATTTAATGCTATTAGTCCTAAAACTCTTTAATGAAATTCAAAGGGAAGCAATACTTCCTAACTCATTCCTGGTAGCAAGTATTACCCTGATACCAAAACTAGATAGATGCTCAACCAAAAAAGAGGACTATAGGCCAATCTCCCTAATGAACATAGATACAAAAATCCTCAGTAAGACACTAGCAAGTGGAATGTTACAATTCATCAAGAAGGTTACACATCATAACCAAGTGGAATTCATCCCAGAATTGGAGAGGTGGTTCAACCCATGCAAATAAATAAATGTAAGACACTACATCAACAGAGTCAAAGCGAAAAAAAAAAGCCACAATTATCTCAATAGATGCAAAGTCCAACACTCATTCATGGTAAAACTCTACAGAAAATTGAAATAGATGGTCCGTATCACAATGTGATAAGTCATCCATGACAAGCTAACAGTCAACATGATACTAAATGAAAAAAAACTGAAAGATTTCAATCTAAAAATCAGGAACAAGACAAGGATGTCCACTATCATCACTCCAATATAGTTCTGAGAACATTAGCTAGAGGAATTACAGAAGAGAGTGGCAGAAAAAAATAGAGAATAAGGACAGGAGAAGAAGAAGTTAAATTATCGTTATTTACAGATGACCTGACACTATACATAGAAGACCACAAAAACTCCACCAAAAGATTTCTTCTAAATTTAATAACCAAATGCAGCTGTGTACTGGATACAAAGTCAACATTCAAGCATCAATAGCATTCCTGTACACAAACAATAAACTTACAGAGAGAAATTAGGGAAACCACATCCTTTATAGTAGCATCCAAAAAATGAAATATGTGGGATTCAATCTAATAAAGTAAAAGTTCTATATATTAAAAATTCTAGTATTCTGAAAAAGGAGATCAAAGAAGATACCAGAAAGTGGAAAGATATCCCTTGCTTATGGATGGAAAAAACCAACATAATGAAAATGGCCATACTCCTAAACTGCTATACAGACTTAATGCAATCCCAATCAAAATACCATTAGCATACCTCTCAGAAATACCGACAGCATTCCTAAAATTCATTTGGAATCAGTTTGGCATATATAGAGAGGTTATGCTTACCATATCTGCTCATCCATCAGTGACAATTATTTATTTATTAAATTTAGAATATTTTGTTAATATTTTAAATACAAAAGCAAATGTAAAGACATAAAAAAGTTAAGAATGCTAATTCTTTCCTTTGAAATTTAGATATTCTCCCTCCTTTCACTAAGAGCAATTTTAAGATAAAACTTTAGAAAAATAAAATTTTAAGTATATTATCCTTTTTTGGAAATGTATTTGAATAGTTTTAAAAATTAGATTGATCTTTTGTCCATGTATAACCCTAAGGATATCTTTCCCACTCACCTTGAGGGCATCACTTTCAAATGTAATAATCAAGGTAGATCCCTTTATATTTAGTTTATATAGCCTGATAGGAATCTAATTTTTGTGGGAACATGCTTCAAGTTGCAAAAGTATCTCCTTCTGTCATGAAGTTGAAACAAGTTTGTTTTCCTCTGGATAAAGCCAATTAGCTAACAAAGAAGTTTAGTTTAATTACCAGGTAAAGCAAGGAAGAACTATGGGCAATAAGGATTATTGTTTATCTTGAAACACACGAACACACACACATACATATGTATGCATAAAGTATATATGTATGTATACATGGTTGATACTTATGTGATATATATGGTAACATACATATATGGACATATATATATATATATATATATATATATATATATATATCTTTCTTTGCATAAAGACCAAGGTATCTTTTTTGTCTTTGCAATTTCTTAGCAGATTACTTCTGATACACTCCCAGACTAGTTAGAATCCTTACTCAATAACAAAATCGTTTCCATTACTTGTGGAGATTTCCAGATTAGAAAAAATATTTTCATTTTTATTATATTTCCCTAACACTACCTATCTATATACTTTATCTCTATACTTATGTGTCTGTTATATATACGTATATGTATTAGTATGTATGTTTCTATCTGTCTCTATCTATGTATCTATCTGTCTTTTTAACTTACTCAGTGCATTATAAAATTGCATGCATTGACATATTCTGAATAGTGCGATGTAGCTGTACTGGCTTTCTCATCAAAGAGACATAAATGCAATACCCAAAATTTAAGAGAGGACAGGTTTGATTTGATCACAATTTTAACTGCTCTGGTTCCAAGACAGAGACATCATGGTGGAAAGGCTTGGTGAGCAGAGTTGTTTAGTTCATGGAGTGTGCAAAGCAGAGGAGAGCCAGAGAAGAAAGGACTAGGAACCATGTATAGCACCCCAGGTGCCAGTTTCATGTTGCACCCAGATACTCCAGGAATTTCCTAATCCAAAGAAGATAAATTGCCATAAAAAAATTAATAGTCACAAACCAACCATGGTCAACTTCAACCAAAATACAACTTCTTAAAACATAATAACCTGTAAATAAAGAAATAACAAGTTCAGAATTCTCCCTAATTGTGTCAACCAGTACTCACTACAGGAACAGATTCAATACAAGATATTAAAGAGGTTTACAAGGTAGGTTTAAAATGGCCACTTAAACAGTTAGGTGTGGAAGAATTCAAAAGGGCTCTCTACCTGCTGAAGGATCTAGTCAATCATTGAAGACCTGGAGCTCACTACAGTTGTGTAGAAGTCAGCATTAGAAAGTTAAAGGATACCTGAAATGCTGATGGGTCTGCACAGGAAGTCTTAAGAATCTAAACTGGAAGTTTTGAGATGATTGTCAAAAGCTGATGACCAAGGCAGGAGCTCCTCCAAAGAAATAGAAATGAAACTTCTTTATTCTTTGCCTGTATACTCTATCTAGGTTACAAGCTTATTGAATGGTACCATGCACACCCAGAGTAGGTTTTTCTTTTTCATTAAGTCCATCATTCAGAAACACCCAGAACTAAGCTAAACCAGATGGGCATTTTGTACTCAAACTGACACCACAGTTGAGTATCACACTAGCATAATACATAATACTATCCCAAATACAACTGAAAATGAAATAATCTGTATTCCAAAATTTCAGCAGTTCCAGTTTTTTTCACAAGTCCCTTTCCATGACTATTCTGAGATTCAAAATGAATTTCTACCTGTGAAAATAAGAATAAGCATAGAATCAACTACAGAATCCAAAGGTACAATGGCACAAGTTAACAATTTTCATTCTCAAAGGGAAGAATATAATAATAAAGAGAACTGAATTAAAGCAAGATCAAAACCCAGCAGGGCAAACATTAAATCTTATAGTTCCAAGTCCAGCATACAAAGTACATGGTGACAAGATGTGAGTTCCTTAGTGCTTGGGCATGCCTACCCTAATCGCCTTGCTGGGTGTACCCTATATAGCCTCTACTTTAGGCTATCTTCATTCATGGTTGGCAGCCTTCTTCAATAGACATTTCATATTACAGACATGGCGAAACTCCCGGAGTATTCATTGCACCTTCAGCTTCATGCATTACACTATCAAGAACACATTTCTTGCCCTTCTGGGCTTTCCTCCCAAATCTGGGTAGAAGTTTCCATGATCCCATAACTCTTGCCTCTTTTGATCCTAAAAAAAACCTCTACTCTATAGATGATGCCAAAGTTTGCTACTAGTTCTAACAGTAGCAAAGCACTTTTTGACCATGGCTGTGGCAGACCTTTGTTGCCTGGATGACTGAGTTTTGAAAACATTTACCTCTGACCTACTGAATGATCAGAGTGCCACATGGCTGTCTTCAAATAAAAAGGTTATAGTTTTGTATCTTTGACCTTGAGATTTGTGGAGTTTGTTCATTTCCTGAGATGATGCCTTCAAGACTTCTACTTTATTTTTCTGATGCAATTTACTTGGCTTATTTTTAATGTTAATCTTTTCAGCAACCATGTTCTTGTCTTCAACTTTGTAGTTACTTCCTTTTTGCTCCTGGTTCTTATTGTAGATCTGGCTAAAAGTATCCAACAATACACATGTCACAGCCTGCACAATGGGATGTCTTGAAATTTTCTCTTCCTGATCAATTGGTTCACTACCTTTAATTGTAGCCTCATGCAGTCTTAGAACATGGACAAAACAGAGATTAATTTTATTTTTTGCCAAAATGGAACATATATTGCTTTTAGGCCAGTTTCTAATAGTCTTCATTCCACTGAAAACCTTCTGTCCTCTTAACATTCCTAACATTCTGGTCTTCCAACCTCAGAATCACACCTCAGGTTCTGCTTACTGCACTGTGAGGCTTCTGTAGTCTGCATGTCCAAACCTTTCCAAACTTTTTCCATAAATCAGTCCCAAAAGCTTCTAAACCACATGGTCAGGTACAGTCCCAAAAAAGACTCCAATTCAATGGTACCAATTTTCTCTATTAACTGTTTAATTACTTAGACACAGCACTCAGAAACCACATCTCAAAGGAAAGAACTATTTGCTCATGGTTATAGTTTCTTCCCACCATCATCTGACTCCAAGGCAGAGGCATCTTGGCAGAACTACATGGCAGAGCAAAACTTCATAGTTCATGGTGACCAGGAAATATATTAAAAGAATTTAATAGCAGAAAGGCCCAGGGACCACGAACACCTGTAGGACTCACCAAGACAGACACATGAGTGTGCTTTATTAATATGCCACATATTTGTTATGCCAAGAAAAATTGACATGTCAGGGTTAATGGTCATGGTGGTTAAGAGAACATTGAATAATCCTGAAATTCATGTCAATTGCATACTCAGTTGCACTGGAGTTACTTAAAGTCTTGATGAATCAGATTTTAACAGTGTACCATAAGATATGCCAGACCAGTTCCCAATATTATTTTCAAAGGTAAAAATCATATTATTCAGGTTATTTTATAATTATAAACCAAGATTTTGAAAGTACTTCATTATGATGAGCAACTATATTTGCATTATTGTTTCTACCTACTTCTCTTCCTAATTAATGACACCTATTGCCAAGGCTATTACTGCATTTAGGAAATTAAACTTGTTTTTCTTCAGATCTATCTATTGTTTGCTCATGGGAATGTCCCTGAACTTTAGAGATCTTTGAGACTATACAGAATTGACATTTCTGTTTCCACAGCTAGGATTTTTCAGAACATTTTTACTCAAGTTTAGGATTTGTACTTAAAATGAGACTTGCAATGTAATTTATGGAAAGTTACATTGATAAAAATAGAGAGATAGTCACCTCTCCAGAGATGAACATTTATATTCAAAGTGCTAAAGAAATCCTGTAGATTCATTGTTTAGTTACAGTGTTGGTATCTCTTGTCATATTTTTCCCTGAAGAGAATATTATACACCAAAATGTTACAGAACAATGATCCTTCCCATTATTTTCCTTTTTTTTTTTACATGAGAAAGAAAGATAGCTGTCTATTGTATATGTGGAGAGAAAAATTTATTATGGTTCTGTTCCTTGCCTATAATTATATAAAGTGATAGTTATCTTGCAGAGGTACTGTGAAGTTAATATTTATAATAACAAACACTGCTTGAAAAACATCTGTATTCAGAATCATAATACATATAGATATCAAAATGTAAACTTCATAAGTATGCTTCATAATTGTTCAGTAAATAAATTTCTAAGCATAACTTGTAGTTTTATGTTTTTTTAATAAGTCTATACAACTTGGTAAAAATAGTGCAAAATATGTTGATAATAACTGGTCTTGAAACAAATACAGAATCACACTAATATTTTCTCAATGTATTTTATAAGTCATTTTGTTTAAGATCAATCATTTGAATTTAACAAAGTATTTGTCACAATTGACAATTAGATATGCACTTTAATTTACTTTTATTTTCATTCTTAAATTTTCACACTCCATAGAGAGTGAGGGGATAATTTGTAAATGTAAGGATATTATTAGTCTTTTACATATGAGCCCAATGCATAAATCATCTAGCATCTATCAAGTTATGCATATATGCATATGTTTCAAGTTACTTGAAAAATAATTTGTAGCTAATATTGTTTTGTAATTCCTCATTTGTTTTCTTTGAAAACAACACTGTGATATTCAAATGAGGATAAGCATATAAAATAGTGTTTTGGAATATCTTAGGTAAGAGATATACAAGTGTTGCTAAATAGAATATGAAGTTATATTTATCAAATCCAATGATATTTAGCTTTGATCTTCCAAAAATTTTATAAAATTAGTGCTATCTGAAGGTGAATCTTTTCACTATGGTACCACCTAAGGGTAGAAATTCCAGGTTTAATGGAAATTTCTTTTATTTTTTCATGCAGTATGACATGATTTCACAGAATGCTCTGGTAAGTTAATTGATTCAGACTGTTGGAAGATGTCCAGAGTAAGGAATAGAATATAGAATTTTAAAAGAGCAGTTTAAAGTTATGCTTTTTCCTTCTTTTCATTGCAGAGCTTTTCAAGCCTCCTTTATTTCTGTCCAATGCTCAACCTTTGCAACCCCTTATGGAGTTAAAGGCTGGAGTCTGTGCTTTCAGACTTTGAGCATCTCCCTATATGTCCATGTGTTACACTCTGAGTAACCACAGAAATGCAGCCAATTTATATGCTGAGGAGTAAAATCACATCATCTGAATTTATTTGGATATTCTCTGTTAAGTCAATTTTATCAGTTTTTAATATTATTATTTTAATTTCAAGTTACACACACACACTTGCATACACACAAATATATATACATATATATATATATATATATATATATATATATATATATATAATGACAAAGAAAGACCAAGAAAGAGAAAACTTAAGAATTTCACTTGCTTTTTAAAAACATGTATAGTGACTTAAAACCTCCACTTAGATAACTTACATAATATTTTTATAACTGTAGATAATTCATTTGTTCTTTGTACTTATTTATATTGCACCTGCATCTCATGGGAGTAACTATTTTGACTTCTGTCACTACAGCTTATTTATAAATGGCATTTAAGTCCATATTTTCTACTTACTTAACAACACAAATATCTTTCTAAAACATCCTGAGAAGATATGGAAGATACTCCTCCTTAGAAAGTGAAACAATGTAAAATATAGAATATTAAAAATCACATTTAGTGCTCTGTGTTTCATAAGGAAGGCTGATCACTATTCCTCTATAAATAATTCTTGCTAGTCAAAACCTGTAACAAACAGAGTATGGTAAAGTGATACTTTTAAACGTTTTCAGCTTGTAAGAAAGCACAATTAACAGACTAAAAAAAGCAAATTAACTAAAACAGGATGAAAAGAAAATCTAGGACAAAAAATTTAAATAACTTCAAAAATTGTTTATTGTATTTAGAAATAAGGACTTCATATACATGCAAAATAAAAAACCTGAATCTATGATAAAAAATAGAAAATAATAGTAAATATTACAGTAAAGAGAACAAATTTTAAGAAGTTTTAAACTTACAGCTATATCAATGGAAATCAATGAGAGTAGTTAAAAACTTTCAAAAAATAGAAAAATATAATGAAACAGGAAAATAGTTATTTCTAAAACAATTATTCAGGGTTTATACATTTTTCTAATATTTGTCTGAAATAAGGGAATAGTTAAAGGCCTAAATAAGACATTGTGGGAGACCACCATCCTACTCTTTCCTGAAAAACAAAGCCCTTGCCACAACCTGCTCTTGACCTCTCCTTCACACTATTTACTGAGATATGTACAGCTGGCTATATTGAAGCAAATGTTCCTGGCAGTAAAGTTGCCAGCTTGCATACAACAGGACTATCTGTGCATTGCCAGTTGGAGGTTGTCTCAGTTGCTTTTCTCTCACTGTTGAGACAAAATATCTGATGCCCAGCAAGAAGGGAGGAGAGGTTTATTTCTTACAGTTCTTGGAGATTTCAATCCATACTTAGCTGGTTCCAAGGCAGGGTTGCATGACTGAGGAGCAGGCTGGCTGTGAGCAGCAAGAGTAAAAAGGTCAAAAGAGGGGGAAGCACGCCTCCTTCCTGACCTTACACTGCATGCAGCCTCCACCCCTGGGTGGGTACAGCACTCTCATCACTAATCCTAGCGCTAGACAACGAACCAATCACAAATGCTAGATTCAGTCACCTTCAAGACTGCATGAGGCTTGGGGGCCCTCCTAGACACAAACCATAACAGATGTCTCTGTACCTAGTGTGGCTACAAAGTTTCTTTCCCTATTCACTCTGCAGAGACATCCACCCAACTCCTTGTTTGATACCAGTAAAAACCATGAGACTTTGGAGAAGAGGCCTTCTGTTCCATAGAGAACCCTTGGTCATCACAGAGCTCTTCAACTGTAGAACTTTTTCTCTTTGTCTTTCTTATGAATCCATGTGCTACATTTCTGGGTGGGTTAGACAGATACCCTCATAGGTGAAAAGGATGTTGCTGTCTAGAGACTGTATACAAAAACATAGGAAAGAATGAATAGAAGTAGATTTTTCTCTTTATGAAGTGCAAAAATGCATAAATGTGTTTTACATTCTGAGTATAATTTAATGGATGTTGGTAGACAACTTGTGTGTTTATTGTGAACCAACTCAATATGTTCTGCATCCATATTTGCATATTGCTGTGATGTGAGTAAGGATAAATTGTGTTTGTCAAGGACTCTTATGTTGGAATAAGTCCCTCTTATAAACAATGAAGATGATGAAAACTTACGGAGTACAGATGTGAAGACTTGGGGAGGTGATTAGCATTAGATACGGTCATCAAAATTCAGTTCTCATGTTTGAAAAAGTACTTTAATAGGAAAAGGGACAGAGATCAGAAGGCATATGTACAAATGCATGCTTTCTGTCTATTGCCATGTGATGTTCTGCACTGCTTGGGACTCTGTCAGCAAGAAGATAATCGCCAGATTTGGCCTTTCACCTTGGAACACCAGAGTAATGAGTCACAATAAACCTCTTTTCTTTATAAAATAGTCTTCCATTGATCTTTTATTATATATTGAAAAATGGATTAGTGTACAGCTTTAGTTGGTTTTCTGTTTGTCAAAAGAGGAATATACTCAAAAGATGTTTTTCCATTTATGGAAAAAACAATAGAAAATGTGACATTATAAATGCAATATACACACCTTTTTTTAAAATTAAATTTTGTAAAAATAAAATAAAATTTATGAGTTTGATTAAAATATTTTATTCCTATTTTATTTAAAAATAATGATTATTACCTTATAAGTGATTTTAACCCAAATATATATACATATATATATGTCTTATTTTAAACACAGAAGTCAATATTATAGAATATATTCTGTATGCAAAGACAAATACTTCTTTTTAGTTTAGAGCATATGGAAGTAAAACACGGACAAATATTTATTTTTGTTCTTTAATTATTATTAAACACACACCATGTGGTACTATACAACTTCAGAAGTTGTATTTTGAAAATGTTTCACTTATAATTCATGGGAGAAATCATATATACCACTAAATGGTCAATAATATCATGCTTTTGTGTGGAAAGTAAACTGTATTTTAAGACCTAGATTTCATGTGCCAAATAGTTGTGGTGAAATAGAACTGTCCTGTGAACACTGAAAATCATTTCCTTTTAAAAAAGATCTAGACTCCAATGACTGATTCTATTTCTGCCAGTAGCCTGTCTGCTTCAATTTTTCCTGCTTTAGCTCCCAAAGAAAACTGTTATTTCCATATTCTTACCTCTTTCCAACAAGTCAAACCAAGTGGGTAGTAAATCAGTGAGAAGAGCAATTTTACAGTAGATCAAAGATGAAACACTAGGCATGGAGCACAGTGAAAATATTGTTCAGTTCTCTTTTCTCTTTCATCTTCAGAAAGACTATCATCACTAAGGACAGCTGTAACACAGAGAAGATTTTATTGGATTTGACATTCAAAAGATCTACTACCCTTACTTGCATGAGCTCAACCAATTTCCTGATGATTCATGAGCTTCCACCAATTTTATATAAAATTTAAATGATAAGAGTTTGAGTTATCTGGTTATCTATATTTGACATAAAAACAATAAATTCAGATTCAAATATACAGAAATTATTTCACTCTGTTACTGTATGTAATAAATCAAAATATGAATGGGAAATTTAGATAAAATGACATACATGAACATTAAATTGATCTACATGAAAGAACTCTATTTGAATTAAAGAAATATTATCAGCACCACAATTTGTTTTTAAGAGTTTTTGTTTAATTTAAGAGTTTTTGTTTAATGTGCAAGAATGTAAAAGGAAATAGTTGAAGTTATTCTGGAATTAAAAATCTTACTATTATGACTGTTTCATCAGGGTTTCTTCAAATAAACAAAAAGAAAAATCTTTAAATCTTCAGTTATAATATCTAAGTAGTTTATAGAATAACTTACCAGAGTACGAGTACATTAGAATAAACATTCTGGGCTTACCTTCCTGCTTTGGCATTTAACTAATTGAATTGCTTTCTGAAAGTTGCATAATCCCATTAAAAAAATGAACCTTTTAGGTTTCAGGGAGGAAACTAGATCATATATACCAATGCATGATACATGGCTGGTATTTAACAAGTATTGATTTCTTTACTTTCTCAATTTTTATGCTTGATATTAATTTAAATTTCCCTGCTGACTTTTATAATTTTATTACAGCTTTAGTCTTCAATCATATTCTCTAATAAACCCAAAATGAGTTTCACATCACATGAGGGTATTTAAGATTTTATTTATTTATTTATTTATTTAATTTATTTATTTTGTGACACTGGGGATTGAACTCATGACCTCGCACTTGCCAGGCAGGCACTTAGGCCACTGAGCTAGATCCCCGGTCTTTATCTTTTTGAGACAGGGTCTTGCTATGCCTTTCAAGCTGGCCTTGAGCTCACTTTGTAGCACAGACTGGTCTCGAACTCGCAATGATCCTCCTGTCTCAGCCTCCCAAGTGCTGGCATTACAGGTGTGAGCCACCATGCCTGGCTGATATTATTTATTTAATATAGTGAATAAGTAAAATATTCTACACAATATGCTTTGAAAAGTAAATGTAGACTCATTCAAGATTATTAATGTCTAACAATCATAGCTATTTTAAGATTTTATAAATGCAGTCACTGTTAAAAAATACGACATTTCCTTTAACCTCAAAAATAGACTATAAAACAATTTTTTTTTTGTACTGGGGATCGAACTCATGACCTCACACTTACCAGGCAAGCACTTTAGCTGCTGAGCTAAAATCTCTGGTCTGTAAAACAATTTAAAGCTTTGATTCTATCATACTATGCAAACAATTTGTAAAGTTAGATTTGGCCATTCAAGATTCACTGCCTATGACAAGCATGTGTATGTCAAACATGTACATACTCTGCATTTGAATTTTTTACACTTTTAAATTTCTAAGTATTATTAGGAATAGTCTATCAAACAAATCATACATACTATTCAGGCAATATTTACATTGCCTTCTGAATATTTTTTAAGATTTCGGTTTTACAAATTTAAGTATAGACATGTGGCACAGATAATCTTGCATATTTCTATGTTCTTAGAACTCTGTCATTTTTATTACAGTTGTTTTGAACCTGACTTAAAAGGAGGCAAACTGACATTGAAATAGAAAGCTTCCAAGAAAATACTGATGTTATTCTAATCACCCCTTTGCAATCTGAATCTATATCAGATGGGAGGAGGTGGAGCTATTCACTATTATTTCATTATTACAAGCTTCTAGATTACCATCATGATATTTCTCAGATGTCTTGTGTGAGTGTGTGTGTGTGTGTGTGTGTGTGTGTATGTCTTGGGTACTTTTCTTTTGTTGTTGAGACAAAATACCTAACACTCAAAGCGAAGAAAGGAGAGGCTTATCTCTTAACAAGTTTTGGGGGGTTTCAGTCCGCACTTAGCTGGCTGCAAGGCAGAAGAATGGCATGGCTGAGGGGCAGCTGTCCATGGCAGCTGCAAGCAGCAAGAGTGAACTGTGCAAAAGAGTGGAAAAACACACTTCCTTCTCCACCTTAAATTGTATATTGGCTCCACCCTGGGCAGGTGCAGAACTCACACCGCCAATCCCAGCACTAGACACAAACGCTAGATTCAGCTGCTTCCATGACTACATGAGGCTTGGGAGGCCACCCAGATACAAACCATAACAGTGTAGTTTGGAGAACTGAACTCAGGGGCACTTTACTTTACAGGGGCACTTTACTTTATACTCCTGAACCATGTCCCCAGTACTTTGGTTTTCACAGAGTCTCTCTAAGCTACTCAGACTGTCCTCAAACTTGCAGCCCTCTTGTCTCAGTATCCAAAGAGCTTGTGATTGTAGCCTTCTTCTCCTGCACCTAACTAATGTACATTTTCATATGTTAGAAGGCAATATTTTTGTGTTTAAACTAAAGCCTATTTTAATATTTCTGTTAATTTATTTTATACTACCGAATTAGTTATCCAGAATTCAGTGGACTCACTTTTGAAAAAGTATAATTTTTCTAAAGAGAAATTCCCACATTGCCTGGAAGTTCAAATAGGATTTATATGTAGATAAGTCAAAGATAATGATATTTAGGCATATAATGCGATTAAAAATTTTAAAGTGAATATGAAATGAAATGTGTATACTTTAATAATACTTTGATCAATATCAACTCAATGACTTTTATATTCTCCATAGAAATGAATGCACTGGCAGAATTGCATTCTGTGTCCTCAGTAAAAAACATGTAAAATATACTTCCACAGACAAGTCAGCCATCTGTAGTCCTTCTCAGTGAAGATACTCAGTACATTCAAATTCTTAGATGACTACTTATGGTGCAGAGAAACTATAAATCATGAGACAGTGTAACTAACCCACATTCACAGTACAGATCCTCTTCAAAAATCAGATGTATTCTCTTAGTATTGTTCAATTGCCAGAACAGGATAGTTTCATCTAAGTATTTGACATAATTTCCTTTATACTAACATGTATCCTACCAGTTTGAAATAACAATGAAAATAATACTAGCATTTAATAAAAGGTATTTAAGTAAAGCAAGAGACAAAATGTCATAATAAGGGAATTAATAATTCATTTTGATATGAGAAACAGTACATACATGTCTAGACTTGCTGATTATCCTCTTGATTTTAAGTATATAACCCTTGTCAAAAAAAAAATCAATTTCAGAGAATAGGTGAATGAATCAAATATAGTGATGGAATTCTTTACATGAGATGTCATATATCTCCATTAACTTTGGATTATAAACTATTATTACAATCTTAAAAACATTCACAAAATAAGACTATAGCAAATTAATATTGCTTCTCATTAAACACATATTCTCCCAATTATATCAAAACATAAGTTTTTTAGTCATTAATAAATTAAAACAAAGGGCTGGGGATTTAGCTCAGTAGCCTAAGCACCTGCCTGGCAAGCGCAAGGTCATGAGTTCAATCCCCAGTGCCAAAAATAAATACATAAATTAATAAATTAAAACAATATTTGTATCATGACACTGATGGGACATGTTACAATAACATGAATTTTCTGGGCTAACTGCAGTCATTAAAACATTATTGGTTTTTTATTCATAAAAGTTAGCTTTTTAGAAATCAAGTATGTGTGTGTATTTTTATGTGTGTGTGTGTTTACAGTCACATATCACTTAACAAATGATATATATTCTATGAAATGCTCAAATAAATAACTTCATAATTGTGTCACCAAAATAAATTGCATTGTATTTACATAAGACTATACGATATATTTTAGTATAAACTTATGCCAAATAGAAAATTTGTATGTTATAGTCTGTTGCTCTTAGGGTGATCACGAACAAATAATCATGAGAGTCAATTAAGGACAAGTGATAATGATGTGCTATGTATCTTCTAATGTAACATGGCATATTGTTTTATAGCAAACTTGTATATACACATGAGTACAATATAAAATAATAACTAAAAGTCTATTAAACATATAAGCCAATGACAGTCACATTACTATTCACAGGAATTATGTACTTTATGTAAGTTTATGTGCTTTCCCTGTATACAGCACACAGATTTGCTTATGTTAGTATCACCACAGACATTCACAGTGCAGTTCACCATGACTTGAAATGTTGAAGTGCTATGATATTTCTTAGTGGTAGATATTTTCCCTGCTTTGTTATAATTTTATAGAGACAGTCTTACATATGAGACCCATCACTGACCACAAAGTTTTTACGTGGTGATGACTTCCAAGACCTGATTTCTATGAAATCTCTCCCTGTCTCCTCTTTTTTTTCCTCTCCCTTTTGTATGCATTCGATGCAAAAGAGTCTTTGGAATGACATCAATTTCTGTTCTTTACCTTTACATCAGTAGTATAGTTGACTGAATAAAATTATTTGCCTGGTTTAAAAAAATTTCCCTAATAGTAGAAGTCCATAGAGTTTTGTCTATATATGCTCATGTGTGTGGAGGGATGGAACACATATACATAAGCAGAGCAAAAGATTGATGTATACTTTTCTGTCTACTATAGGACAGCAAATAATATTTCCATGTAATTACCACGGATTTGTTCCCATCATCTCCAGGAACTCAAATGGAAGCAGTAATAAAGTGTTGTGATCTTTAGTGTACTTTGTAAAGCATGATCTGGGTTGGATTATCATATTAGAAATATGATTTTGAACAAAACTTCCCTCTGAGATTGACTAAGAAATGAAAACAAAGTCAAAACAGCAAACGAAAAGTGTAATTGGGTCCAGACTGGCAAATATGACTTGTTACTTAAGAAGTGAATATATATATGGACACTCAACTTAGGCCAAATGATGTGATTATAGTCCTATCCACAGTGATCCTAAGGCATATAACTATCTTATCTACAAAGTATCTCTGTTAATGACTTGAGGTAAGTGAGAAAACAATTGAAAATAATATTTTCATTATGATTCCATGAAAAGATTTGGACAACATATTCTTAGTTCTAAATCTCTGATTTTTTTGTCCTCTACCTTTTTGTATATATTCTAAAATACATGGCATTGTGGTTCTTGGTCCTCAAGTATCTAAATTCTGATTCAGAATATGACTGGCATTTATTAAATCTGATTTATTTTCACATATATTTATGCTTATTGCTGCAACTGTTCTTTAAATTAAAACTCGGTTCCTTGATCAGTGTTCCTAATCATTTACTAATAATGTCAATTAATTTGTGTAATAAAATAAACAAATTGTTAGTGTGGATATTTTTACTTATTTCGTTGAATTAACATTGACTAAAAAATAGGATGTGCATAGTTGTCATACGTTTCCCTTTCAAGTAATAAATTTCAGCTTGATTTTATTACTTATTTCAATTACTTATTTTAAAAAGGCATTTTTACCAAATATCATAGGTTTATTCAACTAAATATGCTAAAACATAGAATAAAGTCATATTTATCAAAAAAAATTTCCCCCAAAAGTAGGCAAAACAATAAGAATGAATCACATTAAAAGGTGAAAATATTTCCCTAATTTATAATTTATAAATGTAAAGAAAGCTGCTTTGAAATATCATCTTATTAGTTATGAATCAGTATATGTTAAAATATTAATAACTGAAGAGGCAGCTAATAATATAATCATTACTATAGAGATTAAAATTATAATACCTTGCTGAGACTGCATTTATTGACAACCTTACTTTCTGCTACATATTAAATGTATTCTATATTCAGTGCTATATGTTGCCTCGCAGAGCTGTTTCTTTTTTCTTTCTTTCTTTTTTTCTATCTGTCTGTCTTTCTTCTTTTTTGCTTTTTCGTCTTTTTGACATAGGCTTTTTTCCAAATTTTAGAAAAGAAGTTGTCAGCTTTTCTTCATTATAAATTATGTTTAATGTGAGTTTGTTATGTTTGCTTTATTATTTTAAGATACGCTTTTTCTCTAATTTGTTTGGCATTTTTATCATGTGTTTGACTTTTTAGTCTTTATTTTGTTTAATATGCTGTAATCTTTGCTACTTATTTTACTAATTTGGTTTTCCAATATGTAAAGAAAATATCGGTTTGTGGTATCACTAACTAGTGTACATTCCTTCCTGCAGTGAGATACACATTTAAACCTTATTTCAAAGTACATGATAACAGTGGGACCAATAAACAGGATGTGGCAAAGTTATTCATAATAATATGCAGAATAAGTTTTTCAGGTGGATTTTAGTCTAGCTGTCATCAGAAAGTAATAGTTGTCAAGGTTTTAGAAAAGATTTGGCACCCTTAGAAGATACATACATGTATTTCCCAATTGATTTGTTCTTTGCAGTAATTTTCAGATATATTATTGATGGATAGTGTTAATGACTTTTAAGTTGATTTGTGGAGTTTTACTTAAACATTTCACTGGGATTTAAAAGCAGTTTTTGTTGTCATGCCTGTTAAAGTTTTGCATGATATAGATATTTTATGTTAATCTTTCTCACCCCATGAATTCCACTTAGTTTTCTACTTTTGAATTGTGGGAATAAGAAAGATAAAATCATGTTTCATGGGTAAGAATATTAAGATTTTTACATTTACAATAAATTAAATGACATTTTCTCTTCCTTTTCTCAAGAGATGCTAATCTGACTGGACTTAGCAAGTAAGGATGGCCAAGATAAGCCAAAGAATTTCAGTGTATTATGTTGGCAAGTCTAAACCAAAATGAAAAAGAAAGAGAAGAAAGGAAGGATTGAAATTCAGAGGACAACCATTTTAATATAGTCCAAAAGTTATGTTCATTAGCCTAAAGCAAGTAAACTAGTTATCACCATGAATACTCATACATTTAAACAGAATCACCACACAAATACACACCCAAACACTTAACATATATACTGTGTCAATAAAAAATAGAAATTCAGTGAGTGAATTATGAAAAAACAAGAGAAAATTATCCCATGTCTAAGAGATCTTGGAAAATGGACGCATCTGTGTTTCACTTTTTCATTAGGAAAATTACTGTTTTTCAGCAACTTGTCCAAAGACTATAATGCCCTTCAATAGGAAAAAGTTCCAGCTTGCTTCATTCTGGATATTAGTAATCAAAAAGTGATGTTATTGAACTTATTCTGTGATAAATATGTCATATAAACTAAAATTATTGAAGTAAAAATTTAAAAACCTACATTTTTGTTATTATTGTTACTATTACTGTGCTTCTGGAGTCCCAGTGACACATTCAGGAGAACCTGAACTAGCACTTCAGAGGAAAGGAAGAGAAGTTGATTGGTATCATATGAAAATTTAAGTAAAATGTATTTCACATGGCTTAGGTAGTCATACTGTGAATAAACAGTCAATAAGAAATGCATGATAAGGGGCAGGGGATTTAGCTCAGCAGCTCAAGCGTTTGCCTGGTAATCTCAAGGTCATGAATTTGATCCCCAGTACCAAAAAAAAAAAAGGCTAGAATTATTGGTACATAACTTTGTGACCTCTTGTTCAGTGGAATAGCATACTTTAGAAGAAATTATAAATAGACTAATTCTTCAGTTTTTCTCTCTTATATAAAACCTGCCATATTCTTGAAAGTTCAACATAATTTTCGTTAGAGACAGAAATTGAAATGTAAAAATTCATATACCATTAGTTTAGACCTTCCATTTTTTCTGCTTCTAAAAAAGAATTGCAAAGCTTTCAACGTGAACTTCTAAATTTTCCAATTTGTCCATGAGCTGTGCTGGTTGGCTCCTCAGATTGTTTCGACGATGTAAAATTGTTCTCAAAATTTAAATGACTGAGGAGCAATAAGGCCCCTAAAACATAGAAAGAATTTTCAGCACAAAAAGCTGTAGATAAGTACTCACACTCGCCAAAACGTGGCTAATATTTTAGGAGAAGAATGCAAAAAATGCCTCTATCAATTTATTTTTGTCTGCTTGTAGAAATTCCCATACTTCAAAGCAATTTGGTTGTAAGTCAATCTAATTCTGTATGTACTTTGCAGAAGTTGTCTGCTGGGAAAACAACTTTGAGTAATTAATTCTAATCTAGTCAATGAGTTCATAACAGGTCATAATGGTTTGTAATTCCTTTGGAAAATGTTCAGGATCATTGGTAATTTGAAGAAAATTGAAGTCATTTAATTTTATAAATCTGTGACAGATCATAGATTTTTAATCTGCTGCAGGAAAGTGAATATACCCCAGAGTGTTCATAATGATATACCTGACAGGAGCCTGACTCATGACACTGAAGTCTTATACTTTAAAAGATTTACTTCCACTTATGTGCCTATGTTTGAGGCAGCAGCTGCATTTCCTATTCTACCATGACGTACCAATTGAAGACAAAATTTCAAGAGCCCTCTTTCAGAAAAGACAAAGGAGTCATGTCTGAGTCCTGGATTCAATCTAGACAAACCTTGGCACAGAGCTAATGAGACAACCATGAGAAGGAGCTTTTAGGATCTCTGAGCGTAGAGAGTATAACTGATAGCCCCAGCTGCTGTGCTCTAGATCTATCACTGCACATTCTCTGCAGTCCTCTCAAACTTGACAGTATGGTGAGATAGTAAAGCAATCCCATTTCCAGAGGACGTCAGATTCTTCTGAAGGGCACTGGCTAGAGCACAACTCAT
The DNA here is from genome assembly GCA_004365215.1 of Cuniculus paca. Classification (NCBI taxonomy): domain Eukaryota; kingdom Metazoa; phylum Chordata; class Mammalia; order Rodentia; family Cuniculidae; genus Cuniculus; species Cuniculus paca. The sequence continues at coordinate 9,658 of RJWT010005750.1, read as the reverse complement.
TGCAATGAAACTGTTCTCAGCAATAACAGCACACAACTGAACTTCCACCCAGCCTTCTCTCTTTCCCTCTGACCTTCATTTAAGCTCGGATATTGATTGCCAACTGATAGTTTTCCCAGACACTCTTGGCTCCGTCTACAAGTTCTCTACAAAGGATTCCTGTTACTGGATTTCTAGAGTATCCAGTAGTTTCTTGGCATCTACTTCTCAGAGGACCTAAGTTAACGAGTGTCTGACAAACCTTTTGAATAACTATTATAGAAATGGGTGGGCTGACATTTCTATAATAATATAATAATAATAATAATAGTAATAAACTTATTAAGAAAGTGCCCTAGGGGGTTAGTGTGGGGTGTACAAGTGTGTGTGTGTGTGTGTGTGTGTGTGTGTGTGCTGGGTTTTTAGTCTTATAGGACTAGCTTGGAGTTGTACAAAGATTATAATTTTAGCAGTTATGAAAATTTTTTCCAATTATTTTTGAGGTTTTTTAGAATTTGCAATCTCTTTGCTTCTTCCTTTCCTTCCCTTTTCCTGATTTCTTGTATCCTTACCAAATAAATCAACTGTGACAGATCCAAATATGTCAAAATGTAAGAAACAACAGTTATGTTCCTAATTTCAATCTGCAAGATCACTGGTAAAATAGGTTTGATCTTTGCTATTTGAAAGCTCCATTGAGATTGATAAATACATTCCATCAATAGGAGAGCAGATAGTGGAGTTATGAACATCGATTACTTTAAGTATTAAACTCTGTTTTTGAAAAATCAATAGTATTTTCCATAATTATTAGGTTTGAATTGAGTTTAGGAAATTTTATAAAGAATTGTTGTTTCAATACTGTATAATGCCCATAGTGAAGACTATACTCTTTTTTTGTGTTTACTCTTTCTACATTCTGTAGAAACACAATTGTAATACTTTCTATAGCAAAGATGAAACAAAGTACAACAGTATTTTCAATTATTACTAAGACTTATTTTGAAGTTTGTCCCTCTTTTTACTCTGATGACATCTTTAAGTCGTTTTTTTGCCAGTGAAGGTTTGAAAAGCTGTGTGGAGACCTGATAGTATAACTCTGTTATTTAAGTGGATAAATTAACCACTTACATAGGGTTGTTTGCCAGAAAAATAAAGATGAATTCTTAATTGCAGCAAAAATAAAAGGATTATCATTCCTCATAATGGCTCAGAAACATGCAGAATTATGAGAGTAGTTAATTACCAGGTTTAAATGTGTCATGTTCTCTGATTATTGAATGGTTTTACACACATAAAAATGCAATTTATACTTTTACATAAGACATAAAATAACAAGGTTTATATGATGCATGTACATATAAGCACACATATATGCAACAGAAAAATAGATAAAAATAGATGGAATGTGGACTTAAGCATTTCAGCTTTTCACCAGTTTATATTTTAACAAGGTGAATTAAAAAATGTTTTTCTCTAATTTTTCATGAAGTTCTTCATGCTTTTGTTCACATATAATTTATTAAAAGCTATCTAGACTTAATGTTAATAGGTACTTTGGGTCATAAAAACATATTTGATTTGTTTTTCTTGGAACACTTCAAATGTCAGAGTAGCATATAAGTAAATAGTTATTCAAAATTTCAATCTGACCAGGCATAGTGGCACATAACCGTAATCCCAGCATTCAAGAGCCTGAGACAGGAGGATTCCCATGAGTTTGAGGCCAGCCTGGGTTACATAGAGAGACCCTGCCCCAGAACATAAATTGCAATCTGTCTGTATTTTGAAAGCTTTTGAAAAGCCAATTGTAAATTTCTATGTAAAATATGCAATGCTTAAAACATTTACTGATTTTCTTAAGGAACAAATGATTAATCGTATGTATATACTCGTCTACTATTTATTTTTTGTACCTATGTGCCAGGTATGATATTAGCTGATGTCTATATAGTAGTGGATATGACAGAAATTTTCTCTGTAAGCCAAGAATATACAGAGCAGTCCACTGAGAAATTTGGAAATTTATTTGGAAGAAGAAGCCAACAAGGGGGATATCTGCTCTGTTTTCAGAATTTATGAAAGACTGTCTAGATAAAAGAAAAGACTAGTTTTTCTTTTCCATTTGTATCATTTTACCTTAATGTGACTTATGTTTCAGTATACACTTGCTGGAGATTGTGATTCTTATCAGGAACTACAACATGGCAACGATTCTACGGGTAAGTTGATGTGAAGGTACAGCCTCTGAACATGACTTGGCCTTACCATGGTAATATCTTTGCTATCTTTGAATTTTAAAATCTTAATAAATAATTGAAAAATTGTTCTTGATGATTAAACAAATTTACCAAAAATGAGGCATATTAATGTTATTTTAAAGCATTGGATTTTTTTTTATCTATTCACTTTGAGGGATTTTCCCTGATTTGTGAATGCTATTTATTAAACTCAATTTCTAGATACTCTATGTACATGGCTTCTTTTCATGATCAGGCTGTTAGGTGACTTCCTCTTTTTTTCTTGTTCTAAGTATATCTCCATGGTAAAGTATATTATTTTAAAGTGTACAAAAAGCTCAGCATACTACCATGCTATTTTAATTAAAAAGAAAATAAGCAACTGATTATAAACTATGCAGTCTAAAGTTAACGTAATTTTATTAAGGGAGAAAAAAGTTTCAACTACTGAAAAAGTTAAATGAAAGTTAGTAACAATTAGAAAATACTAAGTCTTAAAATGTACCTTCAGAAAGCTAGCATACTTTTAGAATTACAATTATTAGCTACATGTTTGCCTACATTATCCATGTGATCCTCTCTAGAAAATTAGTTTTCTTAAAGTTGTTAATTTACAATGGAGCTTCTAATTACCTTAATGGTATTGCTGAATATTGTTTTCAATTAGAATTGTAAAGCACATTTAGTAGATAGATGCTATTGTTTCATGAGGTTCACACCCAACCTTAAATCAGGCTTTTTATTACTACAGTATTAGAGGTTCAAAATAGTAGGGGAAATTGCCTCGTACAAAACTTAGCTATTTGAAAAAGTTTCTTTGTAAGTTGTGGGAGCATACTACTTCTTGTTTCATATGTTTCTATATTATTTTATTAATAAAATCTAAGGAGATAAAATGAAAACTAAATTAAAATTTTCTTCAAGTGACAGTATAGAATTATAATTAAATTAGGTTAATAACTTTATGTGGACCTCTGCTTAATTTTTACTAAATTTATTAACTGTCAGATAGTTTGCCATGTATGACCAATAGAAATAACAGTAAAGAGACTCTTCTGGCTCTGTTATTGATTTATATTTTAAAACAAGACAAAAATTGTGTAACAAGTGGAACTTAGAACACTGTACTTCTTTTAAAAAATGTTTCTGTTCAAATGCTTTTAATTAGACATCTTTTTTCTTCATCTCGATAAAATGCAATATAGGAATAAAAAGTCAACTATCAATCAGAAAACCAAAGAATATGCCTAAATTTTTAATATGATCTAATAATTATACGATTTTCATTAGTCAAAAAAGTTTTAAAAGAAATAAATGTTATGTAAAATGCATACTTATGGATATAATCTAGGAAAAACAAAATTTAAAAAATTATTATTACTATACTATCAAGAAAATATATTACTAGCAAATCATTGAATTGGTTTTAAAGAAGATGAACATAAAAAAATTCCAGACAAATAATAACAAATGTCAATGTAATTATACAAAGATTATAAGGTAACAGTATAACCTAAATTACAGTATTTGAAAGATTTTTTTTAGCTTTATTAAAGCAAGATACTAAAATCTTAAAACTTTGTTACATTGTTGCTTGAAAAAATTACTAAATTTTAAAATTTATTTCTGCTCACTGATTTCTTCCATTACTCCAAAGCATACAGAAATGCTTTGATTTTCTAGAAGTGGAACAATGTATATTTTGCCATTTTTCCATTATTTTTATTTTCTTTCTCATTGACCTGGTTTAAAAAAAAGATAATCTTTTTCTAGAAAGTTCTAACTCTTGAAGGTATTTTCTAATATTCTGTGTGAGACAAAATAACTTAGTGATTTATGGTTAAGTCATTATTGTTATGGAAAAAAATGGCCCTTATTTTTTTCAGAAGTGAAATTGGAATTGGTGAGATGAATTATTTTACAAAGATAAGTATCACTATATGATAAAAAATATAAATTTTTAAATGCAATCATCTTTGAGTTGTGACACAAAAACTCCTTGTTGCACAACAACAAAGAGGTAGTTTTCATGGTAGATTATTTATGAAAAAGAAAGAAAAACTTATGGCTATATGTGTTGTTCTTGGCATATGCCCCTTGTGAGCTCACATTACATGTTTTATCTGATTTATCAAATATTAATTACAAAAATGAGTAATCAAAGCATTATTGTACTTGATAAACTACATTTTTTATCATGAATATAAATTTCATCGCAAATATTTAAGTCTCAACTTCATTATATGTACTTTTATAAATATAATGGAAATAAGACTACTTCATTTTCCAACTCTGATGTCTTCCATTTAACCCATAGTATGCAGAAATGATCTTAGCACTCTTATGTGATAAGTATGCATTAGTCCAGAAGAGACTTAATTAATCATCTTATCCTTTAATAAATTACTCAACTTACCAAAAGTAAACTATTATTATATTACTTTCAAAATGTAATGAGATTGTTGTAAAGGTGTTTTAAAATAAAGATACCATAAAATGTTCATGAATAAAAGAAAATTAAAGACTTATTCTGTGGGAATCTGTCTACTTGTACCCATAGCATTTGATAAAGGGCAAATCCTTTTATTATAAATCAACACATTAAGGTTTGAACTGGGAAATCTGAAGTAGAATCTTTTAGGCTTATTATCTCACAACTGTAATTTAATGCCCTATTGCCACTAACATATTAAAATAGATGGTTTTTTGCATTGAACTGTAGTGTAATTTATTACACAACACATTTTTATGTGGCTCACATTTTAGGGATATGTTAATATTTTCTAAGTTTATAATCACAAATTAAAATTTAATAATATATTGCAGCTCTAACAAATATATGGAGCTTGAGAAAGTCCAGTTTATGATCTCACAGATGAAAAAGTATGTTGCTTTTACTTAATTTCCATCAGTTTGTTTTTGTTGTACAGTTTATATATTTATTAAACATTTGCTTTGTTTTGATTTGATATATATCAAAATTAGAACACACATAATGTACAATTTCATAAGATCTCTTAAAATAATTTATTCTGGAATATTTATAGTTATCATCTATGATATACTACTACATTTTGTGTTAGGAGGTCTACTTTTTAAATTTTCTTTCTACACTTTCATCCACAACAATTTTCAAATAGGTTTAAAAGATACTTTTATTTTGGAGCCTAAAAAAGAGTGCTAGTGGTAAGGTTTAACTATTTTTTTATTTTAAAGATAATAAAACCCAACAAAAGAAAAAAGAATAAATCCAATGAAAAATGAGTGAAATTGCTATAGAACTTTTAAGCAGGATAACAGGAAAATAACAATGGTTACTATAGTATATCTTGCCATCTTCACAATAGTTGTCCATTCCATCAGATATAGTAAAATCAAACCAAAACAAAATAGAATAAAACCAATCAAAACAGAACATTGAATACAGTAAAACAATTAATTGGAACAAAACAAAACAGTGAGAACAATACTGGATTTCAAAAACAAGATAGAAGGAAATCCCCCCTACTTGCTGTATTGCATACTGTTATCCTCCCAATAGATGCTCAGACTCCTGACCCCAGGCCTACAAAATCAACCAAACAATACAAACCTTCAGTTGCTTTTAGTACCTCAGTTGCTATCAACTCAGCCTGACCTTCAATCTAGCTAGTTAATTATGGGGGGGTGGTTGGGGGATGGAGGGAGATTCTCAGCCTGCATGTCAGTAGGCTAACAGGAGCCACTGAAATTTCTCTTCTTGGGGCCCACATGTCTTGCATGGTTTACCAGAAAGGCTGACTAGTTGGTTTCTTGGTCAGCTCCTTCCAGTCCCAGCATGGCCGATTCTCAGGAGGTGCTGACTCTGGTAAGGTCTAATTATTAATACCAGGACAAAGTAAAGTATAAATTCCATGTCATACAATTGTGACCAGGTCTCTTAGATTCAGAAGCTTATACTATAAGCAAAACAGAAAAATTATGTATTCCAATGAAGAGAATAAACCACTATGTAACTCATATTCATTTGTTTGCATTTTGTTTAAATGAATATTTTATTTCAAAGATTTCATATCAAATAAAATTAATAAGAACACTAGGGAAATACAGTTTTTCCATTTTTTAAAAATTTAGTTTTAACATTTTTATTAGGAAGAACTATTTGAAAAGGTTATACAGTGGGAAAGAATTGAGTTGAAAGTGTTTTATACAGAGTTGAAACTAACAAATAGATGTTAAATTTTGTAATTTGAGGTAACAGAAAATTTCAAGCCTTGAGACAAAAATATGTTTGCCTCTCCCTAGGGCAATATACAATCTGTTTTCAACTATACTGATGTGACTGCCTCAGTAATATTTCATCCTTATTTGCAAAGAGGATGCAGACACTTGTCTTTTTAGTATCTTCCAACTGACATTATGATAATGTTAGTCTCAAGTTCATTGAAAAGTACCCAAAATACTAAACATATAGCTGCATATGGAACATGAACAGAGGAGAAATTTCCTATTTTCATTGTTGTAGTCAGGGTTTCTAATGAAAAGTTTAATACAGGACACATAATTGATACAATTATTTTATAATAGTCACCCAAAAAGTCAAATACAAAAAAGTGCAGGAAATCTTTTTACATACTGAAGAACTAATGAGTCCCACTGAGGACCTGGATCCCGTGAGTGTCCTGCATGAGTCCATCTGAAGACCTACATTCTATGACAATGCCACCTACAACGCCAACTGGAGGCCTAGAGCCCATGACAATGTCTCACACTAGTCTGTTTCATGAACTTGCTCTGGGAAGTCCCAAAGGTCAGTGGTGGAAGATAGAAAGTCTATTTCAGTGGGATCATCTGTATTAGTAGGCTGAGGGATCTGCACTAGAGTCAGGAAGCAACATTCAAAGTAAGGACCAGAGCTTACTCCAAAAGTACCATAGCCATTTTCAGCAGCGATGAGGTTCCAAGCTCCTCTGATGAGAACAGTTGAGTTCATATCAGGAGGCCAGCATAACAAGCTTTTCCAGGAGATTGAAAAGCATACCATCTTCCCCTCTGGAGCCAGGAAGCAATGCTTAAAGTAAGGACCAAAACTGCCCCCAAATGAACTGCAACCATTCTCAGTGACAACAAGGTCCTGAGCTCCTCCAACAATGAGAACAGTCAAGTTCATATCAAGAAGCTTGGCAAGCTACTCCAGGAGAACCAACAGCAACAGGAGAACCAAAAAGCATACTTCTTCCTCTCCAGTTTTCCTTTTTATGTTGTTGGCAACAATCCTTTGGTGGGCCATCTATATCCAGCACTATGCTGATTCAGTTCATCTGGTGTTATGAGATGACTACCAGTTGTTAATCCACCATGCTCATGATCCATCTTTGCAAGGAGGAGGACTCTGCAGAAGACCTTGGCATTCTCCAACCCTTTGAATTCTGAGTAAATTTACTCATTTAGGTGAAAGATCCCCAGTTCAAGATTTCAGGTCCCTGCAATTTAACCCTGTACAGTTCATCAACCCATAACAGTAGTCAGTTACCAGTGTAGTCGGCAATTGTCAGAATGTGTTAGTGATTTGAGTTTCTTTAATAGTTAACATATTATTATGGAAAACAGACCAAACACAAGAAGAAATGGAACCTACAAGGTTAAGGAGGCAGTTTATTACACTGGTGGATTTCTGACTAGGATCCCTACCAAAGAGCCAGAGCCCTGCCAGTGGTGATTCAGGGCTTTTATGGAAATAGCATGGGAGAAGTACAAAGGAAAACTTGGCACATATGACTGGAGGGCAGAGTTACATCATAGGTTGTTAGGGGAGTCTAAACATTTCAAGTTACATCATAAGCATATCAGCTATACAAAGCATGGATTATACAAAGGAAGAAATGTCCTGTTTCATTTTAAATTGTATTGTAAGACCATTAGTTATACAAAGGCAGAAAAGAAAGATGTGTTCTGTTATTGGGTCTGTTGTATATGTCTGCTTATTCTTGTCAGGCATCCAAGGTAGGCTTTTTATTTAAAATTTTAATTTTTGCCCTTCAGTATTACAATGGTATTGTTTTATACACGTTGTGGTTATACTTTTCTGCTGGGTGTTCAAGCCCAAGTTAAGGTGAGACCAGTATTAAGCAATTTTTTGCTTTTGATCAAGGTCAGTTAAGTCTCTTCAGGAATTACGTTGGAACCATGCACAGCACCTCTTAGTACTTCTGTCTGTGTCAGCCATCTCAATGAGTCAAGGTCATTGCTTGAACAATTTGCTTTCTGTGAAACACTGGGAGACTTTTTTCTCCCAGTGACTCTTCTTAGGCACATTATACATCATTAATCTCCTTCCTCTGTGTTCCAACAATCTCCTTGGGCAGAAAATCGAGGACTCACTGAGGTGTAGGATGTTGTAGCACAGGTTCTCTTATGTCCTGGGTCCTTACTGACCTCAGAAGGGTGAGGCCAAATTATTGGCTGTCCTCCTAGTCCATTTATTTTTTAGAGTTTGGTCTCCAAACTTCAGTCATTGACCAACAAGAAGAGAAGGTTAATGACATTACATTGTAATGCAAACAGGGAGCTTAATATTATAATTTTACCTATCAAGCACCTTGAAATACAATATAAAACTGTTATTTCCTAACAACCATGGATGTTCTATTAGTTGAATCCTTGTAGAATGTTAACAGACAATAATTACATAGTTTTACATGGAAAATTTGAAATCAAAAGCGATACATGATATTGCAGCATGACAATCATGATGACATTTTTGTAACACATGTAAATTTCCATTTCAACATAAAATAGCCTTTTAGTCAGTCATCTCTATCTAGTACATAAGAAGTTTTACCAAACTTGATCTTTAATGAGATGTCATTGAAGAAATGTGTGATGATGTCTGGACTGTTTAATGTCTAGAAATCTCTAAGTATAATGGTATAGACATACAATATACATAGCATAAATTTTTGCTAAAGGCAGATGAATGAGTCTGAAAGAAAATTCTGTTACCATAAACAATCCATGTTTTACATTTTGGAAGGCCCATATGTCTGAAGGCGTAAGTACATTTAACACATCATGAGATTAATGACAGTCAATTGTCATAGCCATAAGAAGACTTTTGTTTCTTAATTTAATTTTGTATCAAAGCATCTTTAAATCAGAAAATCTTATTGTCTCATTTTTAGAAAACTTAAACTTTTGAAGATGAGCAATGTAAATATATCAAAATAATATATTTTGAGAAACATTTCCAGAATGAATCCCATAAGTCTATGGAGATCATCGACTCCTCCCATTAATGAACAAAAACTGAGATGCAATTCTTCCCAGGTAATGACTCCTTTATTCACCAAAAAGAGCCCTCACCAATAATCTTCCAAGCTCAAAATGTCCCATTTACTTCAACAAATTTCTGATGACCTATGAGAAAACCATTTTTTTTTTTTTTTGTGGCACTGGGGATT
>RJWT010005749.1:0-30397 GCA_004365215.1 Cuniculus paca | reverse complement strand
GACAACAGAACCAGAACAAAGGCAGCAGCAGAGGGGGTGGAAGCAATCATGGCCAAGATCAGTCTTCTACTAGTGGTGGCAATGATGTTTATGGCAATCAGGACCAGAGTGGTGGTGGCTGTCATGGCTATGGGGGAGGCCAACAGGACTATGGGGGCCGAAGCAGGGGTGGTGGTTGTGGTTACAACCGCAGCAGTGGTGGATATGAACCCAGAGGTCTTGGAGATAGCTGTGGAAGCAGAGGCGGCACAGGCAGAAGTCACCAAGGTGGCTTCAATAAATTTGGTGGCCATCAGGACCAAAGATCACATCATGATTCTGAACAGGATAATTCAGGCAACACCACCATCTTTATGCAAGGCACATTTTTTGTTGTCCCTGTACCCAGTGTTACCCTCATTATTTTGTAACCTTTCAACTCTTGATCATCCATGGATTTTTTGTGTCAGACTACATACCTAATTGTAACCATATCTCTGGGTATGGTTTTAGTTTTAAAAAAAGGATTACATTTAAATGATGCATAAAGCACTCAATTTAGTTCTTGTCAGAGCTTGATTAATGACTGTCAGATGTTATAATTCTTACTGATATTTTGTGCCATTTTTGCTACCATTGATTTCATTCTGCATTATAAGGTTTGGCAAGCAAACCCAACATTAGGTAGCTCACGTGGTCTCAATCTTACACATGTAAGGCACCAGGAGACTGATTTTCTGTCTTGTATTCTGAAGTGTTTCTTAACATGTCAGAACAAGGCAGGTGTAATGCTACACTAATCTGAATGGACTCAGCAAGGAAGCAATATTTCTACATTATTCCACCACTTCTCTAGAAGGGATCCCTGGATTTATATATTTATACAGTACTCCCCAAATTGCTGCCTATTTGCACACTTAAAGCAGATTTGCTCAAAGTCACTTTAAATTATAGAAGCATTATAACATGGAGTGAGATGAGCAGTCCTGATTATTTTCTTTAGAAATTATCCCTGCCTCAAAAATTGTGATAATCAAATGTACTGTTTAGAAAAAGCACTGTTTCATAGTGTTTATAAAAATAGTGACTATTATCAACAAGTGATATAAAGATAATGATAGATGAGTTTTATTGGAAAAGTGTGGACAGATATTTGAGAAAAAGAATGAAAGATCCTCATAACGACCATTATAGACTTTTAAGAGAATTCATGAATTTGAGGGAAAGAGAAATAAGAATTTAAGAAGTTAACCTGAAAGTTAAATGCATTTGAGTCTTGTTATTTTTTAAAGTGTTTGTAATATAAATGTATAATTCTAAAGAGCAAAAATTTCAAACATACCAAAGGTGTTTGGATAGAACTTAAATCAATAGAAAAAGAAAAGGAGAGCCATCTGGATAGACTCAGTAAAACTGGGATTCCTGTGTGTTAAGCAAAGCAATGTGGTCAGCAGCTGGAGCCTAGGAATGAGGAAGTGAGGAGAAAACACACAGCTCATTATGATGATTAGGCATTGAAAGAAAATCATAGGCTTTTGTTTATTTATTTATTTATTTATTTATTTATTTTGTCTTTTTGAGACAGGGTCTCACTATGCAGTTCAGGTTGGCCTTGATCTCACTTTGTAGCCCAGGCTGTTCTCAAACTTGCAATGATCCCCCTGCCCCAGCCTCCTGAGTACTAGAATTACAGGCATATGCCAGGACTCCTGGCTCAATCACAGGCTTTTAAAAAGAAAAAAAATGATGTCATAGGAATCTATTTTTCCCTATTTGTTTGTAAGATGATTTGTACATGGTGAGAGGTTACATGAAGATAATAATTAAATTGAATCCAGCTGAAAAAATGCAGTTAGAACACAATGAGATATGGGAGCAAAATTAAGGATTTAGCTTTCTTACTTATTCTTCAAGACAGAAGTGGGAGCTACTTATGCTATTTTCAGATAATACTAATTTGGGACATGTTAATAACCTCAACAGGGGTAGGAAAAATGAAATGATGCCTATATATAAGTACATGAGCCAATGTCTCAACTAAATTTAGTTTGGGAATTCATCTACAAACCATTCATTTAATTGAAATGATCAAAGAAAAATGAAATGATATTTTCACAAAACACATTGTCCTTCTTTTCTTTTTGCTGTTCCATACTACATAATACCTAACTGGTTGATTTTTATATTTAATCTTCCAATATATTCCCCAAACTTGAAGATATTTATGCTTTTGCTTAGTCTAAGTTGGTGATTTTCATTAGTACGAAACAAAAAATGTTTTCAATTTAACACCACACTGTGTTTAATGATCTAGGCTTGTTCTCCAAGAGTCAAAAAACAAGATTTGGAAGAAATTATTGCTGGTATTTTTATCAAGAAGCACCTGGCAGCTTAGAACACTGACAGGAGGATACAGAGGGCTCTAAGGACACAGAAAATAGAAATTTTTCCAGGAAAGTGGAAAGAAGATATTGTCAAATGAAAAGAATCCAGACTTCTAAGAGAAAGAAAAGTCTTTATTCAGAAGAAAAATGATGAAAAATAGAAAACTCCAAACTCAGAAATCCGCAAGTGTCTCAAAATCCCAAGTCTGATTTTCACTGAGGATTGTCCCCTCTGTTAACCATTAGGCTTACATATCAAGACCTCCAGGAGATGCCAGAAACTGTGGAGGGTAGTGAGCCCAATATATACAATTGTATGTTTTTTCCCTGTATGTACATACCTATGATAAAGTTTAACTTATAAATTAGCTACAGTAAGAAACTAACAATAACAAATAAGATAGAACAAATACAATGATATACTGTAATGATAGGTATGTGAATGCAGTCTTCCTGAAAATATCTACTGCTGTGATGTTTTCTTGTGATGACATGAGGTGATACCAAGCCTCCATGCTGAGATGAAATGAACTGAATGACCTAGACATTGTGACATAGGGTTAGGAAACTAATGATATTCTGAGGATATATCAGAAGGAGGATCATCCGCTTGGGGTGATCTTAGGTGATAATGCTGATACTAGCAGTTATTGTAGACACCATAGACATGCTAGACGATGTGATAATTCCTTTCTTGGGTGGGACAGTGTGGGATATACCAATATTTTATCAATTTACTCAGAACAGCAAGAAGTTCAAAACTTAAGGGCCATTTGATGTCTGGAAATTTTAACTTTCTATTTTAGGTTGAAAAGTCAGAGAACAAAATCAGTGATAAATGAGGACTATTGTCTATGATAAAGCAGGCAAGCAAAGATAAGCAGAATTTTCTAAATAGACATTGGATAAAAAAATGCTATGTACATTCCTGATCATTTTGCTAATATCTCAATAGCTGTTCAAGATGTTAGATGACAAACTAATGACATGTCAGATTCTAAAATTCACTGGACCCTATCCTTTTCCTCCTTATGGGAAGCAATTACCAGCTCCTCTTGGTGGAAATCTTTAACTATACTCATAATTATTCTGTTGATTCTATTATTTGGGCCATGCATACTTAATTGTTTCTTTGTCTATGTCCCCTCCAGACTTAGAGCCTGTTGAAGATGAAACTGTCTGGTGTCTATCAAAGGCCTTTAGATAGACCCTCTGTAGAATATCTCTGACTGCCAATCAGCAACTACAACCCCTTTCAGCGTGAAGAAGCCAGATCCATCATTGACGATTTCTCCCTCACAGCAGTTCGGGATACTTCTTCAGAGGGGGAAATGTCACAGGCAGCTGAGTTAGTTAGAAATATTATAGGCAGTCAGATAGGGCCAGGTGTTCAAGAAAGTGGACACAGAGGACCAGAAGTCTTGTGAGCTTAAAGGAGACAGACACCTCCCACTATAAACCAGATCTCAAGGCAAAACAAATACACAACCACACCCTAAGTAGAAACATCAGAGATTAACATTCTAAATAGGTATGGATTACCTTGACCATCCCAATTCCCTGTAGGAAGAGTCACTGATCCTTAAGAATGCTCACTTGCTACGTGACTCACTTTCCTATTCGTCCTTCATTTGGTCAGTTTTACCTGAACAATTAACCTTATTGGTTGACCATAGTTCTGTCCCACCTCATGCCCATTTGCCTTGCAAGTTCCCAGGTTTTCCCCAACTTGGACCCATCTCCCCTCATGGCTTTATCCTATAAAAATCCCTAGAAAAGCCAGAATCTTTGGCAACCTACTCGGGACCCCATCTGTCTCTCTCTCAGACAGAAGCTTTCTTTCTCTCAATAAATATATCCTGCTGGTAAAGAAAAAAAAGGGGGCGGGGTGGGAAATGACCTGTTGGATCATGGTGGAATTGAGTTTCACCAATTCCCAGGACAAGCTGTTGACATGTTTCTGTGTTTACTAAGATTTAGAGGTAAGCAAAGTTCAAGAGTCTGTTAGAAGAGTAGCCTGCTTCAAGCTTGATCAAGACAAACCTAGATAGCTGGGCAAATGTGAAAATTTGTTAGTATTATACAATAAGAATAAATAGACATAACACTAAGAAACCATGTGAAAAGCAGATTACATCCAAAATTCAAAGAAAAATAGATCTCTGGCAAATTAATGTAGAAGTTAGGATTTGCTTTGGAGTTAGAACAGAGGGTAAGGAAAGTCACTTGTAGGAAATAATGATCACTGCAGTCTAAAATCTTCTCCCAGATCTCTGTTTGAAATATCCTGAATCCCCTCAATAGTTAGAGAAAGTTGCTATCAAATGAAGCAGTAGCTAACGGTGGTTATTATTATATTTACTATTTTGCAGATGATGTTTTTTGCAGATGATACCCTTACCACAATCCTGTGAGGTACGAAATTAGGCACTGAACATTAAATTAATTTCTGAAGGTTACATACCTCCTAAAGGTAGCATTTGAAATGAATCTACATATCTCTAATACACAAAAAGTCATGTTTCCTTATATAATCTGCTCTGTGGAAGAAGACTCAGTGACATCCCAGGGAATGTTTTTTCAGGTGAATACAAACATCCTTCATCTAAAATGTCTGGCAAAAATAAAAATAAAATAAAATGTCTGGTGGTCCAACTTTTTTTTGGTGTCAACCAATTTATATCATAATCACTCAGATTGGATAAAACCATTCTAGTATGTTACCTACCCACTTTGTTGTGGGGCCATGGACTTCAAATCTATGAAAAATAATTTGGTCCATTCTCTTTTCAGAACCTTGCCAACAGTTAGAAAAGCATTCCTGACATTTCTCAAAGGTTTAAAGACAGCATTTTTCAAGGACATTTATGTTACAAAATTACATAATTTTTCCCCAAATGAGTCTACATGTACAATAGAAACAATGCCCAATTTATATAATCATTAAAGGTACTTGCAAATATAATGATTATCACTTGTGAGTTCTACTGATTTATTAAAGGACCTGATCTGGGATTTGGGGAAAGCAAGAAAAAAGTAACTAAAATCTACTGAGACCAAAATATGTATCAGCCATTATTTATATATTTTTTAGTTTAATCTTATCAAATAGTATATAATATGTGCATTACTTCCTGTCTTACAAATAAAGAAACAAGGCTCAGGGTTTAAACTGTCTTGAGTATATATTTTAACAACATTCAAAAGACTAAATCTAGAAGTTAGATTTCTATGACTCTGAGCATATAGTTTTCTCTGTTCACACCTACAACATTCAATTATCCAGAAATCTCAGTATCTTTTTAATTGAAGATTTTATATGACAAGATGACAGAACAAACTCAAAAGTTAAATAGTATGCATTATTAATTTGTTACAAAATTTTTTTTTCATTCCACCTCTTTTACATCAGTATTCAGCAAACTACAATTAAGGTGGACTTTAAAGATATTTTCAAGATATGAAACACAATGTCACCCTTTTCATTATTTCATCTTGCTTGGAAAATGTAATTATTAGTTATGAAATGTGTTATTTATGCTAGAATTTAATGAGGTTGTTGCTGTTATCTTAAATGAATTAATAGTATGATTATCAGTTTTAATTTCTAATGGAGAAATTATCTACAAATGCAAGTCACATCAACAAAAGCACTTCAGCAAGTTCAAGAATTTTTAAAAGTTAAAGAAATTCTGAGACTAAAAAATTTAAAACTGTTTTTCTAAGCCAATATCAGTGTGTTCTGAATTTCTGAAATCCATAGAAAAAGTAACTCCTTACCATTCTATCTACAGAAATCTGCCAAAGTCTAAGGACTCACTTTCTGACTCCGAAGGAAACAATGTCAGAAAATAATGGCTCAATTTGAGTTCACTTCTCACAAATGTTTTTGAAATAATAAATACTCATTAATTATAATACTTCTGAGGGAGACCTTACAGCGTCAGAGTTAAGTGTGATCAACTTAGCTCCTGCAGTCTTAGAGCTTATGATTTGGGAAGCAATAGTCATTAATCAATTAATTATGCAACTAACAGTTAAGTTATAGTTTCAACTATTACATAAGATACCTATAATGCCAGGCATGGAGAGATGGAGGAAGTTAAATCACAAATTCAAGGCCAGCCAGAAGCATGCAGCAAGTTCACTGCTGTCCTGGCTTACATAATGAGACCATGTCTCAAAAGAAATCACACACACACATAAACACACACAAACACACACACATGCACCTATAAAATACACTTCAAAATACATAGAAAAAACCTATTGTCAAATGCCCTTCTCCAGGAGACAAAAGAAAGATATTAGGCTAGTATAAGATCTGAGGCTAGTTGCATCTCCTTTGGGATATAAGAATGGAAGTTACACTGATCCATATTCATTCTATATAGCACCAAATTTTTATTCCTATAATTATTGGATTTGTAATTCTTTCACCAATGTCAATTCTCTTCACTATTTCTCTGCTCCATAAGACAAATGACTTTTTTATTGCAGCAGAATTCTCTGGCTGTACAGTATCTGATACATGGTGAGATGCAGTTAATACTCCAAGTACGTTTGTTAAGTAAACGAATGAAAAGAACGTCTATCCAGAAGGCTTAGAAGAGATTTCTACAAGGCCCACATGTATGTTGAACTTCTTTTAAATATGTAAAACTGATATTCAAAAGGCAAAACATGGCTAAGAATTTTAAAATTACAATTTATTTTGGCTAAGTGTGAATTCGTTGTAGTATATTCACATGCAAGATACACACATTCAAAAAACTGCAATCTCCTAAGTGTTTAGTATCTGTCAATGAATTAAATAAAATCCTTAACTGATGAAGGTTACAGTCCAGCAAGCATACATATATAAAATGATGCATAGTCATACACAATTAAAATTGCAATATATCTGAAAAAGATCAACACAAACTGCATGAGACAACGCAGTTAAAGGAATATGCTATTTTGCTTGAGATTCTGTAACAAAACACTCTAGACTGGTTGGCTTAAACAACTAACATTTATTTCACAGTTTTGAAAACTGAGAAATCCAAGATCAAGAGACCAATGATTTCTTTACGAGTAGGAGCCCCTTTCCTGACTTTCAGACCACTATATTCCGTTGTTCTCCAAGAAGAGAAAACTATACATCTGCTTATAAAATTGTTAATTCAATTATGATGGCTCCACTCTCATGAGTTCACTGAAAACCTAATTACCACCCTAAAGATACATCACAAAATACCATCGACATGGGCATTAATACAGCACAGGTAACTTTTGATGAGGGGACACTGTCCATTGCATACAAGGAATAAAAAAACATAATATATGCCTTAGGATAAGAAAATTATTACAGTTTAGTAGAGAGAGGATCCTGGCCTTCAGGTTTTATAATTACCAATACAAACACTTAAGTTAGACATCAAATTGACCAAAGAACGATTTAGATTACCCCAGGGTTATGCTGGGAAGAAAGCTGAATAATATATAAATAAAATATGAGATCAATTGACAAAAAATTTAAAATTTAGAAAATACTAAAGTCTGAGAAATTGCTCTCTAACATTGAGGATATTCAAATCCATATTTTTCCAAATTAAAATACACCAAACGATACAATACTAGCAGAAGAATAAGAATTGATTATTTTACTCATTTCTCTTGCTAAATTCTACAGATGCACAGTGTGAAATAGATATGAGAGGAAATATCAAGAAGATAAAAGATGTTAGCTGTTTCTAGAAAAACATAATTTGAAGAATTAATCTATTATTTGCTGGTAGCAAATGTTCTTTTCCAATTATTCAGATTTTTAACATGCAGGCAGAGCATTCAAAAGGAACAATATAATGTAAATGAAAGAAAACAGCATTCATTAAGTACTACTCAAAGGAATGTTGGCATTTTTGAAGGAACACTTACATGTTTGATTTTAGTTGACTTTGCTCTGATCTCACTAGTAGTTTGAATATAAGCTCTAATTAAAGGTACACCATCATATATTCAGCAAGACAATGCTATTGAAGTCTAGTATAAAACTGATGAATATTTCAAAATATTGAGGAAAATTTTTACACCCTCAACATTGTCTTGTGTTAAAAGATAATCAAAGGCAATATAAAGGTAGAGATAATATGCACTATATATAATGTATAGGTGTATAAAATATACTCACTAGGTATCAAAAATATATATTATAAGTAGAAAGGCATATGTGACACATACATGTGAGTATATGTTTATGTATTTTTACTATGTTATTTTTATCTCTTATTTGTACTTGTTTGTAGTACATAATGATTACATTCATCTTGGAAGTTGGAACATGTACATAACACATCATAATTCTCCCCTTTCTATTCCCTCTCCCCTCTATTTCTTGGTCCCCTTTACATTTGCAAAAAAATCTATCTCTATTTTCTATTATCTTTTATTTCCATTTTTAATTTATTTATACTTTGGTTTTCTCATATAGGAGAAACTCTATGATAGTTAACCTTATATGGCTGATTTGTTTCATTTAATATTATGTTCTCAAAGTGCATCCATTTTTTTCTCAAATGACTCATTTACCCTTTTTTATTGGAAGCATAGTAGTCAACTGTGCAATACATAGTACATTTTATTTATCCACTCATCTGTTGATAGATATACAGGCCCCTTTCAAGATTTAGTTATTATGTATGAGTTGTGCTATTATTAACATGGACATATATGTAGCATTGTAATATGATGTCTGTAACTCTTTCTGGAAGGTACCTAGAAGGCTCAAATGGAATTTCTGTACTATTTTAGTTTGTTTGCTTGTTTTTAAGGAATCTGCATACTGATTTCCATTGCATTAGTTGGGGTAGTTTACATTTGCACCAAAAATGTAAGATGATGCCTTTTTCTTCACACCCTTATCAGCATTTGTTATTACTTAATTTCTTGATGGCAGCCATTTTCTGAAGTAAGATGGAATTGCAGTGCTGTTTTAATTTGCATTTCTCTAGTGGCCAGAAATGTTGAATATTTTTTTCATATATTTATTGGCCATTTGTACTTCTTCAGAGGAGTGTATATTCATTCCAGTTGACTATTTTTGGAACGTGTCATAGTCAGTGTTTACAGGGAATAGATTTAATACAGAACACATAATTTATACAATTATTTCATAATATTAGCCCAAAGAGTCAAACGTAAAAGAGTGCAGAAGAGCTGCCCACACATTAGAGATGCACAGAATCCAGCTGAGGACCAGGAACCCACAACAATGTCCTGCACAAGTCCAGGTGAAGACCTAGAGCCCATGGCAATGTCCTCCATGAGTCCAGCTGGAGGCCTAGAGCCCATGACAATGTCTCATTCAAGTCTGTGTCAAGGATCTGCCCTGGGAAAGTAAAAGGTCAGTGGTGGAAGCTAGAAAGTCTGCACCAGTGAGATGAAGAATCTGTGCTAGCAGGCTGAGGGATCTGCACTGGAGACAGTAAGTGAAGATCAAAGTAAAGAACAGAGCTCCCCTAAAAATAACTGTAGCTCTCCTCAGCGACAGCATGGACTCAAGCTCCTCTGAAGATGAGAATGGCTGAGTTCATATCAGGAAAACCAGTGTGACAAGCTTCTCCAGGGCAATCAACAGCACACCATCCTCCCCTCCAGTTCTCCTTTTATGCAGTTGGCAACAATCCTCAGCTGGGCCATCCATGCCCAGAACCATGCTGATTCAGTTCATCTGGGTGCTACACGTTGACCATTAGTTAATCCACCACATATTGAATCTTTTATTTTGGAGGGTCTTATTTATTTATTTTTTAATATAGTTTAAATATTAGTCCTCTTTCCAGGAAGTAGCTGGAAAAAAATTGTTTCTCTTTTGTAGGTTGTCTCTTCATCTATGATTTGTTTACTTTGCTGGGCAGAAGCTTTTGAATGAGATACAATTCCACTTGTTGATTCTTCATGTTATTTCTGATGCAATTGGAGTTTTGCTAAGAAAGTCTTTGCCTTATGACTTCAAGAGTTTTACTCATTTTATCTCCCAGAAGATTAAGTGTATATAAATCTTTGATCCATTTTTATTTTATTTTAGTACATGGGGAGAGAAACAAGTCTAGATTCAATCTTCTGCATGTGTATAAGAAGTTTTCCAAGCACCATTAAAGAAGTTATCTTTCCTCCACTACATGTTTTCAGCACCTTTATCAAGATCAGATGGCTGAAAACGCTGAGTTTGTTTCTGTATCCTCTATTCCAGTGGTGGCAAACCTATGGCATGTATTTGTATCATTGAAAGTTCTGAAATGATCACCACCACTGCTATATTCTGTTCCATTGCTCCACATCTGTTTTTGTGCCAGTACTCTTTCTGTTTTATCACTGTAGGTTTGTAATATAACTTGAAATCCTGTAATGTGGTGCCTTTTACTTTACTCTTGTTATCCAGGATTGCTTTTGCTATCCTGGGTCTCTTGTGATTCCATACAAATTTTTGGATTTTACATATCTATATAAATTAAACTAGTGGTATGAAATGTCTTGTATAAACAGTACTTTATTGCCAACAGTTAATCAACACGACCATTAACATTTAAAATTTATGTCTCAGTATTGCCCAATAAAATACAATTAAGGAGCCTACATGCATTTGTGAGAGGTAAGAGGAACCAAGCTTATGCTTCTGATGCCCTTTCTTTCAGCCACTGATTCCATAACTCAGAAAGTCAAAAATCTCTGACAGTGGTGGCAAGGCTAGCATTCTGCTTCTGAGTGGGCTATCTCTCAAAATGACAACTATCTGCATGAAAAGGTTCCAGGTCCACGAATAAGAATTTAGTTCCCATAACCCTCACAAAACAGGAGTAAGAATTTAGAAAAAGTCTGAAAACCTGGTTTCACCAAACAGGTGGGGGTTTAGATTTGGAAATCAAGCCCTCAAGCATGACTGAATAAACACCATTGAAACTGAAGCAAACCTGCCTCATAATGGATAAGTAAGCACAGTGGATATTCATTCTGAAAGTTGTAAACCGATAGGCAATGCATCCTTAGAATTTACTCCTAAGCCACCAGATAGGAGATAAGAGGCTACAATAGAACACATCAGTCTGAGATCTCATTTACTGTTATGCTCGTAATACTTAAAGGATGACCAATTTTATAAGGTTGCTTAAAGAACTGAAGCAAAAGAAATAAATTAAAACATATGAATGCCTAGTTTTGTCCTGACCCATAAACTAACTCAGTATTATTTTGATACAAAGAAATATAAACCACTAAGTACTAACTGCCAAATTTCCATTTGGCAGACAAATACCAGAGCAGGAGCAACAGAGAAAGAAAAGCAAACTAGAAGACCCAACTCAATGCATTAGGACAAGTGCAAACAGACAAGAAAAGAATAGGTGAACAAGATTAAAGTATGAGCAAAAAAGAAACTAGAGAAACAAAATTTATTAAAGTGGCAAGTAATCTGTGACATCAAAACGGGTAAATTTGGCATTATGATACAGGTGATGAAGAGAGAGAAAAGGAGAAAAAAATGAGTGAAAAGAAAATAAGGTACTCTACAAAATAAAACTTATGGGTTGATAAATTTTAACTTACTGCCTGTAGGAGAATGATTTAATGGCCTTACAAATTTCTACTTGCAAAGGCTTTCATGGATCTAATCTTTGCATGCCGAATAGCAATGGTTCATGCATTGTTTCATAAGATGACCCACAGTGGCAATCGTACATTATCAAGTGAACATTTCACATGAAAATCAAAGAGCAGGGTAAGAAGGATGTCCAAAATCCCTGTTTGTTTGCATGCTATCAGCAGTTTGATCATTAAAGTGCTAGGAAGTTTCTATAAGTATACTTTTAGAACTATATTACTTTGTGGTAATTCTTATCCAGGTGGTACTCTAAGCTTTAGTACCTTCATGGGGCTTTTTCTGTGCACAGGTACAATCGTAAGCAATTTATAACACTATTGTTTGATGAGAATAAATGTTTTTGTAAATATTATATATGGAATTTTCAATATTTTCATAAGATTTCAAGAAATTCATATTTAAGTAGACAATATTCATCAGGTCAAACATCCTGCATATTTTGGAGAAAATATGCAAAGTTTTGTGTTTTCTCTCATTTACTGAATGAAAAACGTAATATTGTAATATCACAGAAATTCTTCAAAATAAACCATCTTAATTTTATGTTATAATTTAGAAATACAATTAATAATTTTAAACAGCACATAAAATAAAATTTCTTTTTTGCTAAGGTTATCTTCATCCTTATCAAGCCATTGAGTGGTACTAATAGTTAGTAGCAGATTTTACTAGATTTTGATCTACTTTCTTTTATCACATTCCTGCTCCTCCAGGAAAATCCTCCTACAGGGATAAAAACAATTACATTTTCCAAGAACAAGAATGGAAAGAAGAATCTGTTCCTTTCGAAACATGAAAGGTTGCAATATGGTTGGAAGAGGATGTCCTATGTTGATTGTCATTCTTTTGGTCATTTATGATGTTTCCAGGACAGAACTGATTTCTGAGAAATTTTTCGCTTCTTCTAGACAATGTCTGTCTCAACCAGGAAAAAAAGAAAAAGAAAAAGAAAAAACATTATAGACAAGTTCACTCTTCCAGCACTAACAGCTTTTGAAATTCTAATTTGATGGGGTGTAAATAGAGTTTGTGAAGATGGTTGGGTTAACCAATTGTAATAGTTAGGAAACAAATTAGGAGTATAAATTGTTGACTAAAATAACTGCTTCGTAGACACCCAATCCCACAGTGAGTATGAATGAGTAAAGCATGGTTCCTTCTGGGAATAAAGAACTTTCTAAGATAAATTGCAAGTAGTAAAAGAAGAAAGCCATATTCTTAGGAGATGAATGGAACTCCCTAAGGAGAAAAGTACTCACTTGTACTTCTGTCATTTTGTGCAAGACTGACTTGTACAATGTTGGTTTTATTGTGTGAGCTGCTTCCTTTCTGCTCAGATTTTCTGATTGTAGAAAATATCAACGTAAGTCACATAATTATTTTAACTATTTTATTGAACACCTCACTAATTAGTTCCAAACATTTTAATTGCTATGTCATTTATATTGGAACCTGCTAAGAAAACAAATAAAATATGCATGACCTAAACAAAGAGAATTTTTCCTCCTGGGCCTGTCAGTCAAACTGCAGTGCATATTCACCATTACCCTGACATACCCTGTATCTCTTCCCTTTTTGTGTGAAAAAACTTATCTGTATCTTACATATCATATATGTGAAGTAAGCATAATTCTAAGATGACTATCAATGGATCACACTCATAAATAAAGCCTTACTCTTGAGTCCAGGCTAGATCTGTGTCTTACTTCTAGATAACAAAATTTGGCCAAGATGCTGGGATATCACTCCCTCCATCAAGTTATGACTGAGAGCCAAGGAGAAATTGGGAAACTCAGTGTAACCACCTCAAGAAACTGTAGGTTACTAACAATCACATCATGTTAAAAGGAAACTCAAACTCCACAATAAATGCAAGCTGACTCTCTCCTTGATTGTACCATGGAAGAGGATCTAGGGAAATCGTGTCCATAATGCTGACCTATGGACACATGAGTTCATAAATATATGCTGCTTTAAACTGCTATATTTGTAGTAATTTATTACCTCACCCTGCATGACTAATACACTGTGATTTATTTATGTGTATATGTGTATATTTATTGTTTTCCTATCTTCGCACCCCAATAAATATGCTAGTCTAGAAGTTCCAGAAAGTAGGGTTATTGTTATTGTCCTTATTGTTTTACACTACTTTTTAAACTACTGTGTTTCCAGTGCCAAGACTGGTCTCAATTAGTAGGTTTTCTACGAACATATGTTAAGTAAAATAATATATTTAAAATATTTCAAATTTTTATCAATGAGTATATCTTTCCTTAAATGGTTATAGAATAAAATTCCAGATAACAATTTAAATGAATGAACCATTAATATATAAAGAACTCTGTTTCTTCCATTGTAGGGCTCCATTTTAAATATTGCTTAAAAAGTTCTTTTTTAAGCAAAAATGGGCCATTCCAAAATGATTTCATTATGAATTCAAGCAACATTTATTAAATCCAGTGTATGGATGGATTACTATTCTGGGTAGTGGGGAACATAGAGATGAAGGATTTTCAACTTCTTTTCTCTTAATCCAATCTAGGAGATAAGCCAGTGTTGTAGTCAGTGTTTGCAAGGCAAACAAGACAATATGGGACACATAATTTATAGCATTATTTTATGGTACTCACCCAAGAAGTACAGGAAATCTGTCCAAATACTAATTGCCTAGAGAATCCATCTGAGGGTTTGGAACCCAAAGCAGTGTCCTGATGAGTTCAGCCAAAGACCTAGAACCCATGACAATGCCCCCCACAAGTCCAACTGGAGACCTAGAGCCCACAACAATGACTCATGGAAGTCCATTCCACCAATCTGCGCTGGGAAGGCCCTAAGGTCACTGGTGAAAGAAAGTCTGTGCCAGTGGGATGAAGAACATGTGTCAGTAGGCTAAAGGTTCTGCACTGAAGCCAGGAAGTGATGCTCAAAGTAAAAACTAGAGCTTCCGCAGAAAGTACCACTGCCCTCCTCAGTGACAATGAGGTCCTGAGCTCCTCCGACGAGAACTGCTGAGTTCATATCAGGAAGTCAGCATAACAAGCTTCTCCTGATGATTGAACAGCACACATCTTCCCCTCCAGAGCCAGAAAGTGATGCTCAAAGTAAGAACTAGAGCCCCCTGAAAGTGAACCACAGCCATTCTCAGCAACAGTAAGGTCCAAGCTCCTCTGACGATAAGAACAGCCAAGTTCCTAATCGGGGAAGAAGCTCGACAAACTCCTCCAGGAGAACTCATGGCAACAGGAGAACCAACAGCACCAAACACCACCACCAAACTCTTCCTCTCCAGTTCTCCTTTTTATCTTGGCAACAACCCTCAGGTGGGCCATCCATGTTCATCACCATGCTGATTTAATTCAGCTGGTATATTGATCACCAGTTATCAATCCACCACAGCAAGTAACTCAAAATTACAGAAAAGTAAAGGAATTCTCATAATAGTATTAGGAATGTGCTACATAGAGTCAAGAAGCGATGCTCAAATAAAAGTAATAATAGCATTACTAATTATATAAAAATAACAATAGCATTAATAAGTTTTTGGAATTAGCCTCACCATCTGCAAAGCACTCTACATACACTGTGTCACTTTCTTCTCCTTGTGACCCTACGAGTAACTGCTGTTCAGAGCTATGTTTATGAAAGATTCAACCAGTTATTGTAACTGACCTATGCTGACTTTTTACTCATAATTTTGTACTTCAAGGTCATCTGTGTATGTTCAATACAGAAACTTCTCAAGTATTTTTCATCCTTGGTTTCCATGAGTACACAGTACCAATTGAAATATAAAAGCAGTCTTAGGGAGAAGTACCACTTGCTAGTCTACAAACCAGGTACAAAAAGGAAGGGGAGAAGATGAGAGGGCCTAGGCCAAAATAAAAATAAAAATAAAAATAAAAACATGTAGATTAGAGAATGCACTCGCTGTGTGTGAGAGTAGTTGAGACTTCCTGTGGGCATGTTGGTTTTAATGAGTTACATAGGATAGACAAGTAAAGACTTGATAAGCAGACTTAATTATGACTGTTTTGCCCTAAGAGATTGTTTCATAATGATTAAAGGTTGATTTTCAGCATCTTTTTAAGAAGTTTGGCAATATAATAATTTATCTAACTGTTAATTGCCTCAGTTTCCTTAACTGTAATTCGAGACAGTAATCCTACCTCATAAACTTGTTATTTAGACAAAATAACACACAAAACACTCTAGACAGTGCCCAGCATGTAGGTAAACAGTAAACTTAACTTTAGTCATTAATGTTATGTTGAAGTCAGTATGTTGTCTCTGAGTATTTTTATGCCATCTCTCTCTGATCACTGCCTTCCTATTATTATTTTATTTATTGGATTTTGTTGTAATATTTTTGTGGTAACTTTTTAGTTTATGTATTCAAGAGACAGAAATTTTGAAAACCAGCACAGATAGGAGACAATTCAGTGTCAAGTGTACAGATTTTGGTAAGGTATAAAGAAACAGGTTGAGAATTAAGACATACTTAAAAGTTTCACAATTTAGGGTTAATTGAATGTTGGGAGTGAAAGAATGAAGATGACTCGTAGACATCTAACTTAGTTTGAATTTCCATTAGTGAATTTTCACTGCCTTAGACATCTGCATTGTTAGGTTGTGATACAAAATTAATATTTATTTTCCCTTTCTTCAGTTGTCTTAGAGGGAATTTTCTCTGTGCTACCAGCAACATTACTTCCTTTGCTCTAGCATATGAGTACAGCCGATTTCACAGTTTCTTCAAACCATTTTAGCTTTGCTACTAAGGATATCTTGATTTATATCAACCCACTTAAAGCCTTGTTAACATCACCTAGGGTAGAATGTCAACAAAAATAAGCTTTCTAGAAACTTTGCTCCCACCTTCTGTCACTTTTGAGTTCATCAAATAAGGCATGTATTTCTGTCATTGCCCAATTACTGACTGACATAAACCACAGAAAGTACATTCCCATTAATTATAGTCAGAATGTCAGAAATCCCTAGTAAAAATATCCATTATTCATGCACTAAAGGTACACCTTGTACCTACCCCAAACCCCGCCTATAAACTATGAAGTATTGGTCATCATGAAGTAAAATCTTTAGGGAACAGGGGTAACTTCTGGCAAGTCCTTGTACGTGGAGAACTTTTAGGGAATAGCACAGTATAGTAGCATATTTTTAGAAAGAGTGACCCTTAGAGATCTACACCTAATTTTAAAATATATTTACAAGCAAAGTAAAGTTTTTGACTCCATATGGAACTTGCTCCATATTTACAATTTTTCTCAGGCTATCTTATTAGTTGGTGCTGAACATTTTAGCCAACTGATTGCAGGTCTACAACCAACCAAGAAGAAAGTCCCTTTAGGTAGAAAGCCAATACATGACCCTATATACATTTTAGAAAATTAGTATTTGGAAAGACAAATAATAGATTTCAGGAATTAATGTGGAGACACAGTGAACACCTGGTAGGTTATTGCTGGTAAGAAATGAACTGGAGCAGTAATGGTGAATAGTTTGGATGCCCAAAGAGGAAATGCGTACACAGCATATTGGTTTACCAGAGAACAAGAACACACAGGTGTCATTTTACAGCTTAAGAAATTCAAGGTTTTACCTTTATAAAAAAAATAATAAAACTTGCCACATAGAGCCATACGCTTGTAATCTCAGCACTGTGGGAGGGTGCAGGAGGAGTCTATGCTTGAGATCCATTTGGAAAACTTAGTGAAACTTGATCTCAAAATAAATAACAAAAACTTAGTGAGACTTGATCTCAAAATAAATAACAAAAAAAAAAGGTTGGGAGTACAGCTCAGTGTGAAGGGTTCTATGCACACTACCATTAAAATAAATAAATAAATAAATAAAATTCAATCTTACTGATATCATAGAAATGATTATAGTAACGAACACAATAGCTTAAAAATACCCCACTTAAAGAAAAGTTACAGTCCAGCTAGAAGCCATACAGTCATTAAACAAACTAAAATGCTTGCTGTAGTATATGTTTCTGAGTACTGTAGAAAAAAAATAAAGGAATTGGGAAAGACAGTTACTTTGGTGGAATATTTTAAATAAGGTAGTAAGAGAAGAACTTAATACTAAGATGTGCTTAAGCAAGGACATACTGAATTTGAAGAAGAAAGCCGTGCAGAAGTCTAAGGAAAGAGAGTTCCAGACAGAAGAAAACGAAAATACAAAGCTTAGCATTGAGAAGTTTGAGTGCAAGGAAACCCAATATTATCAGAACAGTGACCATAGGTAAGGAAGCGAATGAGACCACCAAAAATGTGTAGGAACCTGTTTTTTTGGGGGTTTTTTCTATTTTATTTTAAAGAGAATAGAACAAAACAAAACCGAATAGAGTCAAACACAACATAACATTTCAGAACAGAACACTGCAAGCAATATAGGTCTTCAAAACATAACAACAGGAGATTAACAATGACTACCCTACTGTCTCTTGCCTTCTTTGAAATGGTTGTTCATGCATTCACACACAATAAACTCAAATGAAACAAAATAATATAAAACCAGATAAAACAAAAGAGTGAAAGCATCACAGGCCTTCAAATCAGACAAGAAATCAACAATGGCTACCTTAATGTCCTTTGTTTTCTTCAAAAAAAAGTTTCTATTTTCTCACATATTGCAATCAAATAGTAGAAAAGAGATTTAAACCAATCAAATCAAAGAATAAAAGCACCATTAGACTTCAGAACCTTTCCCCCATATTTATGGGGAATTTTGTATCTTTTCAAGTCTTTCAGTTTTTTACACTAGGGAGACAATGCGGTGTTTACACATGTGAATTTGGTTTATTTCATTTATGAATATGGTCTCAAGTCGCATCCATTTACCTATAAAAGCCTCAGTGTGATACTTCTTTATAGCTGAATAGTACTCCATTGTATAAAAGTACCACAACATTCCTCAGTTGATGAGCATTTGGGTTGTTTCCAAGATTTGGCTATTACAAATTGTGTTGCTATAAACATGGGTGCACATCTATCACTGTGGTATGATGATTTCACTTCTTCTGGGAATATGCCCAGAAGTTGAATAGCTGGGTCAAATGGGACTTCCAACCCTAGCTTTTTGAGGAACCTCCAGACTGATTTCCACAGTGGCTGCACCAGTCTACACTCCCACCAACAGTGGAGAAGAGTTTCTTTTTCCCCACAGTCTCTCCAGCATTTGTTGTTGGTGGTTTTATTGATCCTGGCCATTAATTCTGGAGTGAGATGAAATCTCAGAGTTGTTTTAATTTGCATTTCTCTAATGACCAATGATGTTGAACATTTTTTCATGTATTTATTTGCCATTCGTATTTCTTCAGATGAGAAGACTGTTTTCATCTCAGATGCCCATTTTTGGACTGGGTCTTTGAATTTCGAGGGCCTGATATTTTTTAATTCTTTATATGCTCTAGATAGAAGACCTTTGTCTGAAGGACAGTTGACTAAAATTTTTTCCCAATTTGTGGGTTTTCTTTTCACTCTGTTGGAGATTTCTTTTGACATGCAAACACTTTTTAACAAGACAAGATCCCAGTTGTTGATTCTGGGAAGTGTTTCCCGTGCAGTTTGACTTTTGAGGAACCTGGTTTTTAAATGTTACAATAACACATAAGGGAGGATTTTAAAATGCGCATAAATTAAATATATTATAGGTATCAATGTGGCTGATGGCAAGAAATCTTCACTCAAAAATAAAAAGTTAAAAAGGAAACCACTGTGAGCATTTTATATTTTACAGAGAACAGTAACTTTGGAAGACCAATATGGATTTATTTTTCGTGGATTGCATGATGGAAGCAGGGAAATTGGTTAGGAGACTGTTGCAATAATTCTGATAATAGAAAATATCTTTGTCAACAGTTATAAAAGTAGAAAAAAATCAGTTGGGTTCTGGATGCATTTTATTTACTTGGTTGACTTGGAAAAAAAGAATTCTAGGAGCATTCATAGGATAAATTGCCATTTACTAAAATGGGAAAGATACTGAGAATAACAGGTTTCAAAGAATAGGACAAAACTAGTTTTTAAACTATGAATTATGGAATGTCCAGAAGAAATCTAAGTAAAAACATTCAGTAGACAGTTAGATGTAGTTTTATGTTATAAGTAAATAGATAAAAGCTGGAGAGTTCAGTTTAGAAGCTGTCATGTTTGATGCCCAATATGGTATAAATATATATATATATGCCTATTTAAATTTAAATTAAATTTAAAATAAAATAAAAAATTTATTGAGTTCCAAAAGTCACATTTCAAGTACTCAATGTATCTAGTGTTACATACACCTCATGGTGTCCTATTCAACATCTATCAGTAGTTTCTTTTTCTTACAATATTACATACAGCTGCAGAATTCTTCCAATTTTACTCTTAAAAATTTATCTACTTCAGTGTTTTCCTTCTCCCTTCTTTTTGTATTTTCAATATTTCTTTACTTTTGCTTGATTCATTATAGTATGCTCCTAACTAATCTTTCCAGCTCAAGTCTATGTTATTCATATTCATCCTTCACACTTATAAAATAAAGATCTAATTCATTGTCCAGCTTAAAAATGTCTAATATCTTCAGTGTAGCCCAGAAATTAAAGACAAAACATAGAATTATGTCCTAGCACACTTCCATGACCTGCCCCTTCCCATAACTATCTATCTTTAGCATGATGATCCAATAATAGTGATTACCTGTTCATTTTCCATCATTATCTACTTTTTCTAACCTCATTTTCTTAGCCCATTCTGATACCTGTTTTCTGAGATGAATATTTGACCTTTGATGTGCTTTTATATATTTTACAAGACAGAACTCAAGTGTTACCTTCTCCAGAGTCATGTAAGTTTCTTCCATCTCTGTTTTATGTTTGCATTATTCCTTACTCTCTGTTGTGGTTGATAAATTGTGTCCACTTGAGCAGTCTAAAAGTTTAACTAAGAGGCTTAGCAGGGAGCCAGGGTTCTTACTTTGTAAATATCCTCATCCTGTGCAAAGGAGGGCATGGAGATTTTGTGAGTGCTACACCCGCCCTGAAAGGGGGCAGGGGTGGTGAGCTGGGACAACGTAAGGGAGGAGAGAAGAGGTCTGTTTTCCCCTTTTCCCTCTTTTGCTCTGGCTGCTGCCTTGAATTGTTGACCCTAGTGCCATGCCACCCTGCCTTGGAGCCAGCTGATTATGGACTAAAATCTCCAGGAATTGTAAGCTAAATAAATCTTTCCTTGCTTCACTTTGAGTGTCAGGTGTTTTGTCCCAACAACAAGAGGAAAGTAACCAAGAGACTCTCTATCATGATAACACTTGTTACTGAAATGATCTGTTTTTCATATTTACAATGGACTACAGCTTTTGAGATCAGAGGCCATACTTTCTATACTTTTCTACCTAGGACGACTACATTATCTAGGAAAGGCAAGTAATAAAAAATAAAGAAGGAAAAAAGAAAGGTAAGTAATGTACTCCCTTACTGAAATGCAATAAAAGTGATGGAATGAGATGTAATTTCTTGGGATATACACAAACTACATGGTGTGATCAAAATATATGGTGAATACTTAAAGTTCAAAACATTTATTGCAGTAAAAGACACATTGCCATTAATTATCCTCAAACTAACACACTTCTCTATAAACACACTGATCCTATTGTTCTTGACATTTACTGAAGCAGCTCTGGAAGTCCTCTTCTATATCTTTATGGGGTACAATAAAAGATACAGTTGAATGCTGCTGTGGAATGCCTTTGATTCGAACTCATAAAAACAGTAGTGCATGACCTCAGCCACCTATTTTGCCAGATCTGGTACCATGAATAAAACTTCTGGTTCTTGCCCAAAATCAAAATGTCCACGGGAGATAAACCATTAGAATCAATTCAGGACATCAATATAGCCACTACAATGCAACTAAAGACACTAAGGAATGACAGCTTCCACAAGTACTTTAGAAAGTGGCAGCAGTAATTTGAGGGGAATTAATTAGTGTTTGATTTACTGTGATCATGCTTTTAATTCAAATATTTGCTGTATTTTTTGGTCACACCTAGCATTATGTTTGCTCCTGCTATTTCAAATATCATTCATATTTTCTGATCTGTCTTATTCTTCACTGCCCGCTGTGGTATATTAACTAATGGTTAACTTGTAACATGCATCTGAATTGAATCTGCATGGGTGCTAGGTGTGAATGACTCACCTGAGGATTGTTGCCAGAGGCATAAAAAGGAGAACTAGAGGGGAAGATGGTGTGCTATTGACTCTGCAACAGAAGTTTGTCATGCTGGTTTTCCTGATATGAACTCAGCAGTTCTCACTGTTTCATAGGTTTCTCACTGTCACTGAGGATGGTTGTGGTTCTTTTCTGAGGAGCTTTGGTCATTACTTTGACCATTACAGTGCAAGATCCTTCCTCCCACTGGTGCAGACTTTCTAGCTGCCGTCATTGACCTATGGTCCTTCCCAGTGCAGATCCTTGATACAGACTTGTGTGAGACATTGTTGTGGCCTCTAGGCCTCCAGCTGGACTCATGGAAGAAATTGTTATGGAATACAAGTCCTCAGCTAGATTCTTTGGGTCTCTAGTGCAAATCTCCCCCACTCTTTTGCACTTGACTCATTGGGTGAATATTATAAAATAATTCTATTAGTTATGTGTCCTGTAGTAAATCCTTTCCCTTCTAAACCCTGACTACAACACCCATCTTAAGTCATTTTCTCTGAAATTTTTGTGCCCTCACTCCAGGCTGTCTCATTTCTTCAAATAAAAACCCTAGACACTGTTTTTATGTCTCCAACATAGCACTTTTCACAGTGTACAGTCACCATGTCTCTTTTGCTCTTCTGAGTAAGTTTTATGTGTTCAGCACTTAGTAAACATGTTGAATATTTTTCTTAATTATCATATTGGTTTACAAAAATGTGTGAAGTGGATGCTGTTATGTAAGCCACATGATTGAAAAAAAATGTGTAGCATGATATTAAAATTGTTTAAATCTGAAGTGATCTTTGAAATTAACTTAATGTTACAGGTGAAAAAACTAATACTAGGAGAGGTCAAATTATTTTTTGAACCAGAAAGGAGATTTAAAGTTTTCTGGCCATCATCCAGGCTCCTGCTTGGGTCTTCCACTGTCCTCTAATCTAGTCTTTTGTTTTCTTTTCTCAACAGTGCCCTGCTTGCATGGATATTTGATATGACAGACAAAGATAAAAAATATCTTTTCCTCAGCAACATATTACAGTGGCCCTTTGATTATGAGGTTAAGATTTATACCTGTGTAGAAACAAAGCTGATGCAATATTTAATTTAGAAATAATATGAATCACAAACTCAATTCTTTTCTCCTCAGAGGAGTCTGAAACCATCCTGTGTTTATTAAATAAAAAGAAATGGAATGATCAGATTTCTTGCAGTAAGGTGTTCCAAGACCAACGCAATGCTTAGGAAGAGCTGAAAATACTTCTGTCTCTGGAAGGGGTAGCAAGATTGAACAACTGCCACACAGAGAACTGAGCCTCCTAATGCCCATTTTCTCATACACAGACCAATTGCATTAGAGTTGGTTGTTTTAGAAAAAAAAATCTATTGACAGGTATTTTAGTTGCACATGTTCATGCACATATGTGGAGATATGCAAAGAGTGAAAGAGTTAAAAAATGTGCTAAATAAAGCACAGTAATCTCTTCTGAAGAAACTACCAGAAATATATATGGTCACATCAAAACAATTAAAGAGACAAATGCAGTAATGAGCATTTATCCTGAATGAAACCCAAATAATTGTTACTTTCCAAATAAAAACATTTCAACAAATAGCAAAATACTTGTAAATGCCATTGATCTAGAGCCTTAACTTTCAACATACATGTTTGTCCCTTTTCTTGAAAATAGAACTGGGTGAGAATATCCTTAAGAAATATTCTCTAAATACATTAAATACATGACAACTTCGTCATGGTTCTGAATTAAAATTGTTAGTTCTGAATTGAAATTGCTATTTCTGATTTCTAAAGAAACCTAGTTATAGTGTGCTTAGTAATTTTTTTCTTGACTTTGTGATAATACCTTTATTCTAAGATTCATGTCTCAATAAACTATTATTTGTATACACTTTTATCTCATAAAATGTTATTTAAAACAAATTTTGTTTTTTCACATAGGGATAATGAGTATTAATAAGAAATTTACAGCCAGGCGTGGTGGCTCATGCCTGTAATCCCAGCACTCGGCAGGCTGAGACAGGAGGATTGTCGTGAGTTCGAGACAAGCCTGTGTTGCAAAGCAAGTGCAAGGCCAGCCTGAAGAGCATAGTGAGACCCTGTCTCAAAAAGACAAGGGCTGGGGGTTTGGCTCAGTGGCCTAAGCACCTGCCTGGCAAGTGCAAGGTCATGAGTTCAATCCCCAATGCCACACAAAAAGAAAAAGAAAAGAAAAGAGAAAAAAAGAGCAATTCACAGGAGAAATTCCTAAGGTCTTGTTTCTTCTGGGGTTTGACAGTATAAAGTGGAAAAAAGTTTGAAAGTTGAAGGTTTTATAGCTTAGAATATGCATTATAATAAATTTTCATCATATATGTGTATATATATATATAGCTAGGTATTTAGCACAAGGCTTTTTAAGTGCTCCATCATTTGATCTACATCCCTAGCCATTTTTTTAATTTTTATTTTGAGATAGTTTATTAAATTGTTCTGGGTGGACTTAAAGTTGCGGTCCTCCTGCCCCAGCCTCCCCCAGTGTTGGTATTATAGCTACTATAAATTTTAGTATTTAAATTTTAACAGTATGAACACTGTAAATTTGGTTATTCTTGATTGACAGGTCAAAAATTCTGGCCAAGTTGAAAGGATATGTTCAGTTCCCAGCTGCATTTACTAACTTTTGTTCCCAGAGCAGCTAACTAATGTGTTTTATAACAAATCTAAACTAAATAAAGAAGCAGAAGGGTGAGTATAGATTTCTGCCGTTTCTTTATATTCCTATGAAATATGTCTTCAAATTCAGAGCTCTTGGAATCTCTGTGGCGCGATCAGGCCTCTGAGTCAAGGATCATGGGATGAGGGTCTCCCTGACTTTGATATTCAGAACCGTTTCTGTCACATCAATTTACGTTCTACTCAGCTAAGCACATCACAAAGCCGGGTATCTAATACACAGTGCATGGAGTCCTTCTTCGTTACAGAGACAATGTTCCCTTTTCTCTGCGTGCCTGATGCATATATAATTTTCTTTATTTCCAGATAGGAGCATTGGGAAGCAGACCAATCACAGGCAATTACACCAACCCCCAGAAATAAGTTCTTGCACGATTTTATGAAAACAAGAGTCAAAGTATTAACAGCAATTACATGACCCTTTATTATCCCTGCTCTTTTTCTATTGAAAGATGACAGTGGGTGAAAAAGGAAAGTAATCCAACCTTCATGCCTTTAATGTGAGTTATATAAAGGAAGCCTCATCTGAAAGTCTATTTAAAAAAAAATTAAGTCATGTTTTGCCAGATACTAAAAGTATACCAATTCAAACCAAATATTCCTGGTATTTTAAAAAGTAAAATCTATTTCACGATAACTTTATTGGAACATTAATTATATAACTTAACATTGTTAAGTAGTTTTTATCAACCAGTTAAAAATAAATTCCAAGTGAAAGGGTCCCAATAATATTTTGGCAAGCAATTTTGAATTCTTCTACTATGAATTATTTAAAAACTTCTAAGAGTCTATTACATACTTCCAAGGGATATTTTAAATTTTAAAATAAATGTTATTCTTCCAGATGTCAAATTATAAATAATATGACAGTGACTTCAACATATTTTGTCTTGTCAAAAGATAAGAAAATAATTATTTATAAATCATATTTAATATTCTCTGCTGTAATGATGTTCTGAATATCTAAGTACTCAGTTCACGAGAGAAGAATACTATTAATTTTAAGAGATGGAAGATCTATTTCCAATCCTCTGAACTTTATGGATTAGCCAGCTTTTTATCCCAACATATCCAGTCACCACCATTCCTAAACATTTTCAAATTTTTCCACCTATCAAGGTTATTTCTCTCATTGTGTCTGAAATACATTCTTGTCCCCAGAACTCTGACTTTTGTTCCATGTTGTTTTGTCACTAATGTTATGCTCATAGTCATCACAGAGCAATAAATATTAGACATGAAGATAGGATGTAATAAGAATGCATAAGTAATGTTCCTGATTCAGAGTGGGACCCTTCTAAAAGGCATTGGGACGGAAAATAGTAATGGGCTAAAATCATTGGGTAGACAAGGTATAAAAAGGGGGAATTACACAGAAAAAATAAAAAATGGTATTTTGTAAATCAGAAGATAAAATGTAGGCTAAATGTAGGTTATAAATGATCTCCTTAAAGGTTACCAACCTTAACATTTTTCAAGAAAAATAGAATGAGTCAAGGAAGTATTTAAATAAAGAAAAAGATGAATGCAACTATATTTTAGAAAGATAATGCAATAGCAGTATAGAAAATAGATTTAAGCAAAATTAAGATTTAGTTCAATCTGGAATTATATGAAGAATGAATTTGATGAGGCTAAGGCTAAAGACTAGTGGTAACGAGTCTTTCTTTCTCCAGGTAAAAATGATAAGTGACTGAATTAAGGAAATGACAGTGAGTACACAGACAGAAAGCATACAAGTTTAGCAACATTGGTGACCGATATAATGAGGAAGGTAATGAATAGTAATAAATTCAGAATGATTCTCAAGTTACTGACTTAAAAAACTATATGGATGGTGCCACTATTTACAAGGTATTGACTTAAAAATTAAGGTTTTGGAATGGAAAATGATGAGTTTAGATCATATGTATATTGTGAAATAAGAATAAGATTGATAGTGTCGATATCTTCTAACATGCCTTGTGCTGATTCATTTTTATTAGTGTAATTTTTTCTTCATCAAAAAATGAAAAAACTATGAGGTAATTATAATAATACAAAGTATGTGGTTGTTCTTATAACACCATTCTATAAACAAACATATTTAAAGGAAACTAGCAACCATTTCACAGATACTAAAGGATAAGTAAATTCTATTTCCAATTGTCTGTGTTCTATAGATACATATGATTAAAGCACAGAAATAGAATATTTATGTGTAGAACTTTCTAACCCTGTAGTTGACAACATGAAATTAGATATTCCACAAAATAATAATGGGCAGAATGAGAAAAAAAGAACAAAAGCAAAATCCTAGGGAGGAACAATTTCTTAAGGATGAGGAGAAAAAGCAAAATGTGAAAAACAAAGCCAGTAATTCAGTACAGAAAAGAAAACATTATCAAGGTGAAATATTTTAAGTTTAAAGTTGGTACACTGGACAGGAGTAAAACATGGAGTGCGTCTTATGGATTTAGCAGTTAGCAGGTGAGGAGTTTCTTGAAGCAAAATAGGAAGTTTTTTTCATAATTAAAATAGGAAAACAGTGTGTGTCAGCATAATTAGAGTGCAAATGGAGGTAGAAAATCCAAAATATTTTTCAAAATTGCTTTGTAGTGAATGCAGAAGGAAGTGAAGCAAAAGATTTGGGGACTATGTAGGCTTGCTGTCATTGCTTTAGGATGTACAAACATTAAACGTGGAGAAAAATTCACCACCTGAGCATAAAGTATAAAATAACAACTGCTTGAATGAGGTTCCTGATGACACGGGACTTTAAACACATGCAAGCTAAGAAGTTTGCACAGAAGCAAGGATTTGTCTTCCATGAAGTAGGGGGAAGGTTCTTTTCTGTCAAGACCCACTTCTACCATTTAGGATCTCTACATGAGATGGAGGGTTAGGGTGAGTGAAGTTGTTTATGTGTGTTATATTACTTACTATGTTAATTATTTTCAAAAGTTTTCAAAATTTATTCCCCAAATTAGTGTCCAAATAATAATGAAAATTTTAAGATCTCATTCCTTCCATTTTGTTTATCATTGACTATAATCATTACATTTCTTTTACTGTAAGTGTAGATGTAAAAGACATAATAGATTCAATTCTTTAATGAAAAATGATTTGGGGCATTTCACTTTGTTTCTCTGTGTTTTTAAGACACAAGCAACTCTACATGGAGGATAAAAAACAAGGGTAATGTGTGTATTAGAAATTTTTTTTTAGTTTACATTTTATGCTGCTCACTATTCTAGATTACATTTATTTCTAGTCCCATTACTGTCTATCTGTTGACTCTGAACTGTATTTCTAATTCTCAATTGTCTTAGTCAGCTCAATTTGCCACAACAGCATAGACTGGGTGGCTTAAACAATAAGAATTATTCCTTACAATTCTAGAGACTGGATACCTATATTAGTCACTTTTGCATCGTCAATGCAAAATACCAGACAGCCACAGATTAAAAGAGGAGAAGTTCATATTTGCTCATAGTTTCAGCGGAATCATTCAATGACTGGCACCAAGGCAGAAATACAGTGGCAAAGGAAAGCTATTCACTACATGGAAGGCAGGAAGCAGAAAGAGAAAGAAGGAACAGAAGGTGAGAATATACCCTTCCAAGTAATCCCTTATTGTTTGTGTGTGAGTGGCCCCCCAAGTCACATGCAGTCATGGAGGTGGCTGAATCTAGCATTTTTGATTGGTTCATTGTCTAGCACTGGAATTGGGGCTGTGAGTGCTGCACCCACAAAGCTGGCATACAATATAAGGGAGGGAAGAAGGCGTGTTTTTCCCTTTTTGCCCTGTTTACTCTTGTTGCTTACATGCCCTCCATGAAAGATTGCCCCTCAGCCATGCCATCCTACCTTGGAGCCAGCTGAGTATGGACTGAAACCTCTAAAAACTGTAAGAAATAAACCTTTCCTTCCTTCATGTTGGGTGTCAGGTATTTTGTCTCAACAATGAGAGAAAAGTAACCAAGACACCACCCCTTCAGATCAGGTACCACCACTGCATGTGAGATATGGCAGAGACATTCCAAGCCTCCAAAAGGCTCATGCCCATTTAATTTTACAAGATGCCTTTAGTCCTTCTCTAAGTGTTGCCAAATTCTTAACAGTTCCAGCAATGCTGAAAATTATAAAGACTCTTCAGACTCAAACTAAACTTTTAGCTGCAAACTTTGCAAAAATCAGCAAGAATGTTAAACACTTCCAACATACAATGACCCAGGGTAAACATTCCCATGACACAAGGAAGCAACAGGGGAGTAGAAAAACTAGACCAAAGCAAGATCAAAACCCAGGAGGGTAAGCAATAGATACTGTAGCTGCATATACTTTCACAGCCTTGGCATATGTGGGTTGTAGTGTTATCTCTGGTGGGGATTTCCTGGGGCAGGGGTGCCCCATAATGACCATCCACCTCTGTTCATGTCCTTACTCTCACTTTGGTGAAGAATGAGGAACGGGGACTGTTAGTTGAAAAAGGGGGAGTCAAGACCGATATGGTGCAAAGTGGAAGTTTATTTAAAGTGTGGCAAATGCATATGAAGCAGAAGAGTTTAGCAGCAGAGTGAGCTGCAAGATAGGGGGCATCCCTCTCAGGACACTCAATGACTTTGAGGTGTACTTCATATTTATAGGGGTAAGGTGGTTTCTAAGAATAACTGTCTCGCTTGTTGAAACAACCAAGGTCAATCATGCCTTAGCCACTGTTTCTGGAATGAAACAAGGTCAGTTGGGAATTTCTTAAATAAATATGAAGAACACTTTTACGGGGAGTAAATATGGTGCATCTCTCAAGTATATGCTACACAGATAAGCATGTGATGATTTTACAGTCATCAACTGTAGATAAACATGATGACTGTACAATCACCAGCTGCAGAAAAGCATGCCATGATTTTACAGTGTCAGCCATCTGGGTCTTGCCCCATATTTTTTTGCTTATGTCCCTCTACTCTTCCCTACAGTAGCCCATATGGTTTCACTTGAGCTGGTCCCACTCGCTATCTGTGGCATTTCTTAGCACTGCATCCTTTGTTTCATTCACACACTACTTCACACAATACTTTCATGGGTTCCTGGCAGGAACTATGATTCCATAACACATTTTTTCCACGTCTCCTAGGCCTTCTTCTTAAATCTGGATGGAAGCCTCAGTTTTGCAACCTTGAACCTGAATGAGTAGAATCTTGATTCTTTTTAATCAATCTAAGTTTTCAATATATAATAAATACACTCATTGTGAGGATACACACACACATGGGCACATGCACACAGTGGTACTTTCAAAAATTTATTCAATCCATGATTCTGAGGAACATGATCATGTTAGGTACACGTGGGAAAGATGATCTCGCTTGTGTTTTGTCACCTGATGCAGAATTCACAAACAAGCAAATTTTTGATGAATGCTTTTGCTTATGAACCAAATTGTTCATGAACAGAAGCATTTGTGAACTGA
>RJWT010005748.1:14786-30493 GCA_004365215.1 Cuniculus paca | reverse complement strand
TTTTCATTCCTTATTGCATGAATTTGAGTTTTCTCTTTCTTTTTTTAAATAAGGTTGGCTAGTGGCTTATCAATTTTATTTACTCTTTCAAAGAACCAGCTCTTTGATTCATTGATTCTTTGTATTGTTTTCTTAGTCTCAATTGCATTAATTTCTGCTCTGACCTTTACAATTTCCTCCCTTCTTTTGGCTTTGGGTTTGGCTTATTCTTCTTTTTCTAGATGCTTCAGGTGTAACATCAGATTATTTGTGTTCATTCCATTTTCCAGATGTGGGAATTCACCACAATAAATTTCCCTCTGAGGACTGCTTTCATTGCACCCCACAGGTTCCAGTAGGTTGTATTTGTATTTTCATTTGCTTGTAGATATTGTTTAGTTTCTTCTTTAATTTCCTCTGTGACCCACTGATTGTTCAGAAGTGTGCTATTTAATTTCCATGTGTTTACGGAGTTTTTGCAATTTCTTTTGTCATTAATTTCCAGTTTGATGGCACTGTGATCAGATAGTATGCATGGGATAACTTCAATTCCTTTACATTTATTTAAGTATGTTCTATGGGCCAATATATGTTCTATTCTAGAGAATGTACCATGTGAAGCTGAGAAGAATGTATACTCTGATGTTGTTGGGTGGAAAACTGTAGATGTCTACCAGGTGCATTTGTTCACAGGTTTGATTCAGTTCTGTT
The DNA here is from genome assembly GCA_004365215.1 of Cuniculus paca. Taxonomy (NCBI): domain Eukaryota; kingdom Metazoa; phylum Chordata; class Mammalia; order Rodentia; family Cuniculidae; genus Cuniculus; species Cuniculus paca. The sequence continues at coordinate 29,803 of RJWT010005748.1, read as the reverse complement.
ATTTGTTGGTGATTTTCTGTCTAGTTGATCTGTCTCTTTGAGTCAAGGGTGTGTTAAGGTCTCCTGTTATAATTGTGTTATTGCTTATTTGATTTTTCATTTCTATTAATCTTTGTTTTATATAGTTGTGTGCTCCCATATTTGGTGCATATATATTTAAGATTGTTATTTCTTCCTCTTGGAGTTTTCCCCTAACCAGTATGTAGTGACCTTTTTTATCTCTTTTGACCATTATTTGTTTGAACTTCACATCATCTGCAAACAGAATAGCTACTCCTGCTTTTTTCTGGGTTCCTGTTGCATGGATCATTGTTTTCCATCTTTTGACTTTCAGTCTATGAATTTCCTTTTGGGTTAGATGGGTTTCTTGTAGACAGCATATGGTTGGATGTTGTTCCTTGATCCATTCTGCCAGTCTGTTCCTTTTGATTGGTGAATTGAGGCCATTTACATTAATGGTAATAACTGATATACACCAGCTTGTTTTAGTCACGTTATCTTTCTGCAGTGGTTTCTTTACCTTTTCCCTCTACTTAATTATTTGCCCTGCTTGGTGTTCTTCTTCTGTTAATGTTTTTAATCTTGTAGCTATTTTCATATCTATCTAGAGTATCTTTCAGTATTCTTTGCAGGGTTGCTTTGGTGGTCATGAAGCTCATCAGCTGCTCTTTGTCATGGAAGTATGTTATTTCTCCATCAATTTTGAAGGATAGTTTTGCAGGGTACATCAGTCAGGGTTGGAAGTTGTTTTCCTTTAGAACTTGAAATACTTCACTCCATGCTCTTCCTGGCTTCATAGTTTGTGTTGAGAAGTCTGCTGTGGTTCTGATAGGCTTTCCTTTATAGGTGATTGGCTTCTTTTCTCTCACAGATTTAATATTCACCCCTGTTTGACAAAATGCCCAAGAACTTGTGGTGTGAATCCCCAGAAACTCCATGGGAGAAGTATAACTCAATGAAAGATATGATTCTGCTGTGTGGAAATAAATGTGGAAACAGCTTTATGTGTTGGGTCATCAAGGCCCATAGGAATGAATGGGAGGATATGGCTTACTACCACTCTTTTGCCAGGAAAGCTGTAGCAGCTAAATCAAACTCAGTATAACTTCATCTCAGAGAACTCAACATATCTGCACATTGGGGAGGCTGTGCTTTTTTCTACATGGAAGAGGCACACTTTTGTTTTCTGGATTTGCCTTACTGAAAGGCAGTTGGCACAGAGATGTCTATTTTGCCCCTGTGCAACAAGAAACAGAAAATGTGGTGTGTTTCCTAAGAACTCCATGCAAGAAGTATAACTCAATGTTAGAAATGATTGTGTTGTTTGGAAATCAGTGTAGAAACAACTTTATGTGTTGGTTCATCCAGGCCCATCGGAATGAATGGGAGGAAATGGCTTACTACCACCCTTTTGCCAGGAAAGCTGCTACAGCTAATTCAAACTCAGTATAACTTCAGCTCACAGAACTCCACATATTTGAACACTGGGGAGGCTGTGCTTCTTTCTAGATGGGAGAGGCACACGTTTGTTTTCTGGATTTGCTTTATTGAAAGGCAGTTTGCACCAAGATGACTATTCACCCCTGTGCAATGAAACACCCCAGAACTTGTGTGTTTCCCTGGAAAGAGCTCCATGGGAGAAGTATAACTCAAACTTAGAAATGCTTCTGCTGTGGGGCAATAAGTGTGGAAACACCTTTTTGTGTTGCTTCCTATAGGCCCATAGAAATGAATGGAATGAAGTGGCTTTCAACCACTCTTTTTCCTGGAAGCTAGAACCAGTATACCAACCTCAGTATAACTTATGCTCGGAGAACTCAACATATCTGCACAATGGGGAGGCTCTGATTCTTTCTTTACATGAGAGGCGCTCTTTTGTTTTCTGTATTTTCCTTAGTGAAAGGCAGTTTGCTCAGAGATGAATATTCAGCCCCTGTACAAGGAAACACTCCACAACTTGTGTTTCCCAAGAAGAACTCCATGGAAGAAGTATAACTCCATGTTAGAACCGATTCTGCATTTTGGAAATAAGTGTGGAAACAACTTTATGTAATGCTTCATGTAGGTCCCTAGGAATGAATGGCAGGAAATGGCTTCCTACCAGTCTTTTGCCAGGAAAGTTACAACATGTATACCAACCTCAGTTTAACTTCAGCTCAGAGAACTCAACATATCTGCACAGTGCAGAGGGTGGTTTTCTAGGGTCAATATGTAGCCCTTGCTCTGTATTCCAAAGTAATCTCATTGGCACCAAGCAGAAAGGCAACCGACATTGCACTGTGCATACATGGAAGAAGCCACAAGTGCGATTTTTATCAAGTGCCAAATTCATTTTCCTGGATTCAAAAAACAGGTATGGACTTTTTTAGAATGCATGTGCAGCCAATGTGGGATCTTCTGTGGAGAAAATCTGAATGAAACATTAACCCTAATTAATTAAATCTTGGGTGCTCCTGGGCCAGCAGCCTCCAGATGGGAAGATCAGTAAGCACATTTTCCCAGTCATGAGATTTAAGTGTTTCTTGGTGGAGAGACTCTAATGTTTCCAGGCACCACCAACCTAGAGGCCCCAGAATAAGGGATTTAAGAGAGAAAGGTTAGCAGTTTTTACCCTAAATGGGATTCACCTTATCCATCTACAATCATATCTGAGGAATGTTTAATAACTTCCCTATGCTCTTCGCTTGTCCCCATGAATGAGTCACTGATAGCTATCAGTACTCCAACCTCTTTTGCTTGTTTAGAATGTCAGAAAAGCTCGTCTGACTTAGGACAGACACTTTTTGCTTGTAAGTTTGAATTGCTCATTTTCAAATATTCTCCATCTTTCTTTAGTAAATCAAAATTTTGAAGAAACATTCCTTCTCATTCTAGACTGCTTTGAACAAGTAAATTCTGAAATAATCATGTACGCTTTATGAGAAGGAAAAGATTTGAGGTTTTTCTTAAGATTTTTAAACTAGTCTCTTCATATCATAAATTTAAGGGATTAGAGTACAGCTTTCCTGATTTAGTATTGTTCTAGGCAGTTTTCAAAGATGGCCTTCAATGATCCTTGCCTCCTGGCATTATGAGTGGGCAGAACCTAGCGACTTTCTTCTAATACAAATGGCAAATATGAGAGGCTGTCACTTCTGCATTTAGGTTATGAAAGAATATGACTTTATTTTGCTGGACTATGCCTTCTTAGTGTGCACGCTTTGATGAAGAGTACTTCTGTGTCAGAAGGACCCACAGAACTGAGAGTGGACTTCCAGCAAAAGCCAGCAGGAACCAGGGCCCTTGGTCAAAAGCAATAACAAACAATATTGACACCAACCAACCAGTGAGTGAAAGTGAAAGGAGAACTGCCACCTGACGAACACTGAGAGGACTGTAGCTCCCAGTTGGCACTTTTATCCTGGTTAAATGCTGCTTAGTTCAAGAGCTGGAAAACAGTAGACCTAGCTAATTCTTGCCCAGATCTGTAACCAAAAAACCTGTAAGTTATTTGAAGTCACCTAGTTTTAGAGCAATTTGTTGCCCAACAATACAGAGAAACACAAGTGTCATATCATTTCTAATTTTAGATAGTAAAATAATTACTCTCTAAATTGTTTTTATTGGCTTTTTAAAAAAACATAATTGGGGATAGAAAAATGAAAGCGTAGTATGACATCAAAAATTTAATCTCTAAATTTATCAGTTATTCTGAACACTGGAATGATGATTCCACTTTGCTTAGTATTCTATATATTTTCTAAAAACTTTCTATAATTCAATACTTTTAAAATCAGAAATTGAGACTTCTGGAAAGATGGCAGAACAGTAAGCAGCAGAGTAAACAGTCTCTCTGAGAGAAACAGTTCAGATTCTGGAATACAACATCATGGAGAGGACAAGAAGGAAGGAAGTGGGTTCCCTGGACCCAGAAGAATATAAAATATGAATTGAAGCCCACAGAGAAAATAAAAAGAATTTAAATGAAGAAGGTGGTGGTGGCTGGTGGCACGTTAGCCTGGAGCTGGACTCACCCTTTGAGAAGAGATATTGAGCTTGGGGATGCACAGTTGGGGTCACGATCCCGGTCCTGGTCGACCCCAGAGGTCTCTGTGGGGAGGCATGGCAGTGGAAGAGGTGCAGACGCAGAGATCTGTGCTGGCTAGTGGTGAGTGCAGGGGACTTGATCCCCCCATGGGAGAGAGCAATTGGCCAGGAGCCATTTTGGAGTTGGGCAGGATAAGCCCAGGGCCAGGACTGCTGCTGGCTTCTTCTGGCAGCCCCTGGTTGTGGGTGGACCTGTGGAAGTTGCAGATTGAGTTCTGCTCCCATGCATGTTCCAGACAACATCACATACATCCCTAACCAGCTTAGATCTGCAGGCCTGGGCCAGTTCCACTCCAGTGCAAACTCCAGGGACCCTTGGGGGCCAGCACCCAGCTCAGTCCAGAGGCATGGGCACCCACCATCAGGTACCCATAGCCAGCATTGGCTAGAAAAACCAGTCTTCTGGCAGCTCCAGGTTGTGGGGGGACCCACAGAAGTTGTTTGGACTGAGTTCTGCTCCCATATGCATTCCAGACAACATTGCATAGGTTCCTAACCAGCTTAGATCTGCAGACCCTGGCCAGTTCTGCTCCCATGCAAACTCCAGGGGCCCTTGTGGGCCAGCACCCAGCTCAGAGGCATGAGTGCCCACCATCAGATACCAATAGTCAGCACTAGCCAGAAAAACCAGTCCTGCTTCAGAGAAAATTGTAGCCAATGCCAGAAGTGCCTGGGACCACACTACCCACGTGTATGGAAGAAATCAGGAATATGTCAAGACAAAGAAGGAAAAGGCAACCTCTGGCATCCAACCCAAGCAATCAAGTCCACAAGAAGTAAACACAGAAGAGATAGGGAGTCGCACACCTGAAATGTCTGAACTGATGTCAACTGAAGTAAAGAAAGAACTTCATGAAACTATAAGAGAAATTAGAATAGAAATTCTATCCTAGGTAAAAGAAGAAATGAAAAACATAATAAAATAATTACTAAGTATCTCTAAAGAAGACACAGATTAAAAAAATACAGGCATGTAGGAAAATGAGGGAAACCATGAGTGAACAATATAAGAGAGATTTAGAATGCATGAAACAGATTCAAAGAGTTATCCAGGAAATTAAAAACTCCGTTGAAAGCTGATAAAACTGCTTGAAAGAAACCAAAGATAGACTTTTAAACCTTCAAAGACAGGTTTGCAGCTTGTGATCACAAAAGGAAAGATCTCTTAAAAATAACAAGGACTCAGGAAGTAATTCAATGGCTGCAAGACAATTCAAAGAAACATAACTTAAGAATTAAAAATGTGAGTGAACAAGCAGGGGTCAGGACCCCATTTACAGAAATAATTTCTGAGAACTTCCCAAGCATGGAAAAATGAAGTGGCATTCAAATAAGTGAGGCATATAGAACTCCAGCTAGCCATAACCAAAACAAATCTACACCCAGATATATAATAATCAACATCCTAGAAATTCAACTCAAGAAAAGAATCTTAAAAGCTGTTCGAGAAAAGAAACACATCACCTATAAAGGAAAACCCATCAGAATCACAGCAGACTTCTCAACACAAACCATCAAGTCAGGAAGAGGCTAGAGTGAAGTATTGCAAGTCCTGAAAGAAAACAACTTGCAACCCAGACTGATGTACCCTGCAAAAATTTCTTTCAAAATTAATGGAAAAACAGGATACTTCCATGACAAAGAACAACTCAAGGAATTCATGACCCCCAAACCAACCCTACAAAGAATACTAAAGGACATTCTAGAGAGAGATAAAAAGGACCATGGTCTCAGGAACAATGGCAGAGAGGGATCATCAAGTGGGGCCAGTCGATTGAATGGAGAGGAAAAATAGGGAGCCAATGGCAGGAAAATAGCATGGCAGAGACAATGCAGTGCAAGAGGGCCATAACTATTAATGTAGAGGGCCTCAATGCACCAATAGAAAGAAACACAGGCAGAGTGGATCAGGAGACAGGATCCATCAATATGTTTTATACAAGAAACACTAGAAAGAAAATTTAACTAGAAAGAAAATTCATAGACTAAAAGTCAAAGGAGAGAGAACAATGCCCTATGCGACAGGGAGCCAAAAAAGAAATAGGGTTAGTTTACCCATCAACTGCAGAATGGGTAAGAAAGACATGGCATTTTATGTGATGAAAACCTACTCGGCTATAAAGGAAGATAACCTCAAGGCTCTTGTAGGTGGATACAGGCAACTTGAGATCATGCTCATGGATGGAATAGTTCAGAGTCACATGGGTGAATTATGTGTTGTCTCCCTAGTATAACAAACTAAACGAGTCAGTGAGATCCAAAATGCACAATACATATTGGGAAAGTCAAAGGGGAGGCATTATCTAAAAAGGGAAGGAAGTGACCAGTTAATCTATTATCATGATTTGAAACTCATATTGTCTTGTTTAGTTTCATCTGATTCTGATTTGTTTGATTCTATTATACTTGATGACATGGACAGCTATTTTAAAGATAACAATATACATAATTGCAGCCATTGAGGATGTCCGATTATCTTTAGAAACCCTGTATTGCTTTCATTGTTTTGTTTTGATTTTACTCTATTCTGTGTTTTCATTGTATTGTGTCTGATGGCTAGGCAACTATTCTGAAGATAACCAGAGGCATTATGGTAGTCTTATGGTTAATACATTGTGTCAACTTGAGAAGTTTAGAAGTTTAGCTGAGAGACTCAGCAGGAAGCCAGGGTTCTTACTTTGTAAATATCCTCATCCTGTGCAAAGGAAGGCAAGCACATTTTGTGAGTGTTACACCCACCCTGAAGGTTTTGGTGGGGGGGTGGCCTGAGTACAATTTGAGGGTAGAGAAGAGGCTTGCGTTTTGCTCTCTTTTGCTCTGGCTGCTGCCTTGGAGTGTTGCCTGACTGCCATACCACCCTGCCTTGGAGCCAGCTGATTATGGACTGAAATCTCCAGAAACTGTAAGCTAAATAAACCTTTTCTTCCCTAACTCTGGGTGTCAGGTGTTTGTCTCAGCAATGAAAAAAAGTAACCAATACAGGTAGCCACTGCTGTTTTACTAGTATCTTGAAGTTCTGTATTGCTTACACTGTTCTGCTTTGTTTTGTTTTTTGTGTTTTTGTTTTAACTGGTTTTATTTTGTTCTATTTTGTTTGATTTTATTTATCCCCGATGGTATGGGCAGTTATACTGCAGGTAACAAGAGGCATTATGGTAGCCATTATTGATTGCTTTTTACCCTGTTTAGAAGTCATGTACATGTTCATTGTTTTGCTGTGATTGACTCTGTTTCGTTTGGTTGCATTCTTTTCGAAATAAAAAAAAATCAGAAATTGGCAACAAAATGTATCACTGAATGCATTAAAATTCCACTTTCAAAATGCAGTCAATATAATCAAAGGAATCTATAGAGTAAAAATTCTTCACTGAATTAACTGTCTTTTAAACATATTTTCATAAAAGCAAATGCTTTTGCCACCGATATATTAAACTGGTATTTAAAAGAAGTATTTTTCGAAAGTGGGCAAAAGAACACAAAAGTATAAACATGATTTGAACTATATTTGAGTAACAGAATCAGGATAAAAGTCACCCTGTAAAGCTCTGAATGTCATTCCTTACATACCCTAATTAGATCTCTTTTCACCAGTGGATTGTAATTCTGCACATGTGAAATGCATTTTTGAAGATAAAACACCAGTGTTACCGGCTTTTGGGGCACTAGGGTCTCCTTCTGGAGGTGGTTTTCAGGTTCTTTCTGTCTTGAAGAACTGAACAAAACTAGCAAAGACAGTGGCAAAGTTCCACATTTATTTGAGGTAGGGAAAAATTAAAAGTTGATAGGCAAGGAAGAAACAGGCTCTGCAGAGCAACTTTGGGCTGAGTAAAAAACTAAAAACCAAAGTAGGGAAATACACCCTGGGTGCATGGCAGGGTACTGCGAATAAAGCCATGATAGACAGCACTAAGAATAGTCTCCTCTCTTTCACGCCACACATCAGAGCTCTCACGAGAAGTCCACAGCCCAGGCTAAGAGGCGGTGCTGTGTGATTCTGGATTTTTCCACACTTCCTTCCTAGCCAGGGAAACCAGTCAAAGCCATACCCTGTTTTCCTATCTCCCCAAGACAGTCACTGAGGAGTTCCAACATTTATCTCTGTATATTATCAATGAAAAGAAAACGGAAGGTGGAATAGCGAAAAGTCTTAATTCAGGTAAGGCATTTGGAATACTCTGCCAGCAGAGGAGCGGTTAGGACTCTGGTAGCTAAGTAACAAGAAAACTCTACAAGGGAAAGCACTGTACATCTACAAAAGAAAAGGAAAGTGGAAAAGAATACTAAGTATTAATTAGTTACCTCAAATCTGGCCATTTGAATTGTAAAGTCAAATTTATAGGGTTGCTACTTTTTGGAGACAGGTAATTTGATGAGAGTGGAACAATGCAAATTAGTCTAATTATGGAACACATGATACTTTCAACACTCCAAAGAAGAGTTCCACTCTACTACGCTCCTGAGAGTTCAGGAATATAAACACAAAATAACCAGTTTCTTCTCAAAAATCTGTTTCCTTTAAACTCTACATGCTAAATAACTGGGTTAAAGAGCCTGAGTTTCCACTGGTTAAATTCACAGAGCCACTGTGACAGGTGACCAGTAAACAACTGAGCCATCCCCCCGCTCCCAGTGATAGAGGGGAACAAACTCCCAACCTATTATATGTCCAGTATGGGTTCCTGTTCTCTAAAATCAAAGAGTGAATTTTAGGAATAATGGAGCTTAAGAGCAGAATATATTTGTTGAGAGAAAGAAAGCTTCTTCGAGGGCCCTGCCCTGTCTGACCGCCTATATTTCTAACTCAGTTGCCTGTAACACCAGGACCCATGTGGAAATTCTACTTTTCAGAGGCTCCTCCTGAAGAAACCAGACTTGTTTTTCTTCTATTTTCAATAAAAACTCTCCTACCCTCCTCCTTTTGGCTCATGACTTCCTTCTTCGATATTGTGAGCCCGGGAGCTTGATCTGCACAGAATTCATTGTTTCATCATGATTCTATTTCACCTCCATGCAGATTCTGGTGAGTCAAGTCACCCCTAATACGATCAAAAGGAACTTAGTTACTAAAGTATTGGAAGACAAAGTCAAAGTATCACTGCTTTGTGTGACTCTGTGTGGCAGTCACTAGATACATATAGAGAAGCTGCAAAAATAGTTTGTGATATCAGATCACCCATCTGACAGTAAAGAACACACTTCAAAGTGCTTTGTCAGAAAGGAGATAACCAACTCCTTACAAGCTCACTTGTTACAAATACAGAAAGCAAGTTCTAAGTTAAAAAAAAAAAAAAGGCAACAAGACCAACCCCTCCTATTTTTTTTTTTAAAACAGGTCAGTCCCAGGCAGCCGTGGGCAGTTTCAAACCCTTAGACCTCTATTTGCCATAAAAGGAACCAGATCTGAGATTTGGCCAGATCCCACTTCCTGACTTGACATTATTTGAAAAGATAAAAGCAACATACAAGTTTTTGGAAAAAAAAAAATCTGCTCTGTGATTCAGATTCTTTAATTCTTAAAATTCAATCTTTTCAATTCAGATGTTATAGTTGAGGTTCATTCCAATGCCCTTCACTCCCTTCCTCCCTCCTTCTGTCCTTTTCGTCCCCCTTTTTTTGAGCTCATCTTATTGGGTTACCGAGGCCGAACTTGAACTCCTCTGAAGCACCCAGCTCAGTGTCCTGTCATACTTTTTTTAAAAAAAGAAAATAAGAAAGAGAACAAGGAAAAGACAAGGAAATGAGTGTAAGGTAGGAAAGAGGCATTTCCGTTGTTTTCAGTAAAACTAACAGGACGGCCCCTCAGAAGGTGCTCTGCGTCTCCAGGACCAGTCTGCCTATGGCAGCATTCCAAAAACTCCCATGAGGGAAATGCTGGCAGCAGTTTTTTAAAATTCCCCGAAACATTTTAAACTATCTTTTCCAAAAAGCTTCTTTTATTACTAAAAAATTAAAATCCTCAGCTCTTTAACAGGGGTAGCATTCAAACAGGCTGACATAAAATCATTCCCTTAAATTTGTCTCTGAAGTGGAAATGTGGATCATATATGCAAAGCACTAGAGGAATAAAAACTTCAGTTGCCTTCTCGTGCCATGTTTATAACCATACACATCAATGGTAGCACGTGAGCTCACGGGTTCAAACCACCCTTTCCATCAAGGGCTTCTGAGACTGATACCTTGACAAACCACGAATTGCTACTGCTTAAAAATGGCACAGATTTATGTCCTTGCAAACTCCAAGCTTGTCACTGTCACCCTCCATTAAAAAGGCCAAGCAGAAAAAAATATAATCCTGTTTCCCTGAACCCAAACACCACCACTGCTAAATTAAATACACATTATGGGGAATGCCATGACTTGTCATGCCCAAAGTGACAATCTTCAATCTAATTATAGCTGATGCTATTTTCATATTTAGGAAAAATTCTACAATTTGATTGTTAAATAAAGACACAGGCCACAAGGGTATCACCATATGAGAAGTGACTAGAAAATTTAAAAACTTATTACAGTAAAAGACACATTTGCAAGATTGACAGGATAAGGGTGTATGAAGCGAGGGGGGCTAATGGCAATGTGTCTGTTTTAGTTACTCTTCTTGTTGCCAAGACAAAATCCCCAGCACCTAAAGTTAAAGGAGGAGAGGTTCATTTAGCTCACAGTTGGTACAGGTTTCAGTCCACAATTGGCTGGTCCCAAGGCAGGATGACAGAGGGGCCACAGTTCATGGTAGCAGAAGACAGCAAAAGCAACGAGAACAAGACAAGCCTCTTTCTGTCCCTTATATTGGATCCAGTCTACTGGGTTTAGGGTGGGTACTAATCCCATCAGTGGACTGATCCATCACTCACTCTTAATCCCAGCACTGCACTACGAATCAATGACACACTCTAGATTCAGCTATCTCCAAAAACTCTACCCCCCATAACCACATGAGGCTTTGGGGGATATCCAGATACAAAGTATAACAGTGTCTTTTACTCTAATAAATTTCTTTAAATATCCGTATTTTTGATCACCTTGTAGATCACTCACTCACAGCAATTTCTATTAAAAACAATGGGCTGTGTCCTCAATCCACCCTATTCACTGATCTGCTACCATGCAACATGTGGGTCTTTGCAGAAGTCAGAATAACCGTGAAAGATAAATGTTTTCAACTGATTCAAGACATGAAGGCAGCCACAACAACACTGGGGATACAAAAGGGAATTTCCAGAACTGCTTCGGAAAGTGGCAAGAATGATAGGATAAGTGTTTGAAGCGATGGGCTGTTACCTAATTCTGGGGTTCTGGGGTCTCCTTTTAGGGGTGTTTTCTAGGTTTCTTCCATCCTGAACAAAGAATTGCTCAAGACAAACAAAAAAAGGTAGCGAGGTTTTACACGTATTAAAGGTAGGAGGCAAATACACTCTGCAGAGTGTGTGTGGGTCAGTGAAAGAGTAACAGCGGCTACCAGCTTAACGGAGTTGGTCTTTTGTATCCCCCCACTCCGGCTGATGGCAGGCCTAGGGCTGTCCATAAAACCCCGCTCAAGTTCTCACCAGAAGAACTGAAGACAGCGCTTTCTGACTGGTTCCAGGAGACAGGTGTCTCCTGGGTCTTCGTGATTGGCAGGTCATATTCCCTTTTTTGGCTGGCTGGCTGTACCCTAACATCCTGCCTTGAGGAAATATTTTGAGAGTGATTCATGGCAATGTTTTTTATTTTAATAAGTGCTTTAAAAAGTAAACGTTTACTATAGTTTTGGTCACATCTCAAATTATCTTAATATTCAGTCATCCTATTATACGTTCCCTTGTTTCAGTTCATGTTTTGTGATTTAACTGATTCCTCCTTGACTATAAGGGGGCAGGCATCTGTAACTACAATGTCGTCAACACTGCAAGCACATGGCTGGTACTTATCAAAAAAATTTGCAGAATGAGTAGTTAATTTATTATACTCCCTTTATTTGATGTCCCCCAAATTTAGCTTGTCATACTATTATATAAGCTTTATTTAAAACAAATAGAAAAAGTTCACTTTAAATAACCAAGTATTCCATATAGTCAAGTGAACATGTTTTATTAAATGCACACTAATATTTTTCTACAGTGAGTATACATAATAAATTAAAATGTATATATTTATTAAATATAGGTAGATATAATACCAGAACATGGTTATTTCAGATGAGAAATCAAAATAAACCCATTTTAAAGTATCTTTTGGTCACTCCAAATTGATACTGCTTATAAAAAAATACACCAATTTTCCCTGGGGGAAAAAATTAATTCCATAGCAATGTAGTTAAGGGACATTTTTATTTCATAGCTTTTTGCAAGCAAAAATCGCCTTGTTACAAAATGAGTTCAGTGATACAGGTGCTACTGTCCACTCAAGCAAAAGCAAATCTCACATTTATACGACTGCACTTTATGATTATATTCTTACAGGATAATAGGCCTAGTATCCAGGACGCCTCTGGCTGGCTGCCTTTAAAGCCATGGCACAGAAATGCTGCCCCACACTAGACTATCATGGTACTGACAAGTGCTCAAAGTACACGCCTGTGAGTTCTCTGTCGGATACTGCTTGAAGAACTGTGTGTGGATGTGTTTGTCTTGCTGCCACCCAACTTTTACTTTACATTTAAAATCATCTTAAAATATATCCTTGGTCTGTGTCTTCCAGCTTGTTTTCCACAGAAAACAAGAAAACACATCATGAGGTGTCCTTAGTGTCAGCTATCAATGTAGTGCTGTGGTCATCAGAGAGAATGGAGACTTACCTGTAGTATGGTAACTGATTTTAGTGTACGCTTAGTGTACACGTTAGGTGCAGAAATGTTAGCTCACATAGGACTCTTTCTTCCCTGTCACATATGATGTGACTTTAGCTCCAGAATATCTGACCAAAAAGTGATACAAATCAAATAAAAAGGCATCGTCACAGATAAGGCCATCAGCAGAATTTTAAACTCATTGCTTGGGATATTTCACAATAATTTCTAGATCATACTTTACACTGTTCAAACTTAAATAATAAACGTTCGAGGAAGGCCTGGAGGAGTGGACTGCACTATCTCTTGGAGGACTTGTCCAGTCTGCTGGCAGGTGATCTCCTCTGAGGCGTGGGGATTTTAGAAGGCTTGCTTGTGGATGGCCGAGAACCTGCTCGGGGTGCAGGTCTGTGTGTCTGGGGGACCGGCTCTACATCTGAACACACAGACTGGATTTCTGAGATGTCAAAGTCAGATGCATCACTGCCTCTGCGGCTGCTGGCCCTGCTGCCAGCTTTGCTCCCTGCACGGCTTCCGGGTCGGCTGGGAGTCCTCTTGGCATCTGAGAGAAGGCACAGATAGGTTACCCCTATCGCTGATCTTTCCACAAGTCAGGCTTGAAAGCTGACATACCTTGAACCTCAACCTTTCTTCCTCTTTCTCTTTCTGTCTCTCTTTCTCTTTCTCTCTCACTCTCGAAACACTTTGCAGGTGCTCAGAAAATACACCTTCCCTGTTACACACGGGCAGGGAGTCTTACTCTAACAACACATAATATGGCAAAAACTAGATTTAAATACAAGAGGTAAGTATGCGCTTACCCTACTTAAAACAGGATTCCACTTATTACAAACAGACATTGAGGAATGTACCTGTCACATGAGCTCTGCCTTCTAAGGTTTAGCAAGTGTACCCACTCCACTGCACAGGGGGCAGACTTTAGGGTTTAAGTCTTGCCTGAGGGCAGGTAACTCAAAGAATGCAGGAATTTAAAAGCAAAGAGTTGAAACTTTAAAGAAGCTTTGATCTGGCTGAGATCAGGACTCAGGCATTTGAAAGTTCACCATTCTGTGAAGATATCTGAGAGGTGCTGGTATCAGGCCCAGGACAGCCAGGGTTTCCAACCATCTGACACAGAGCCCCTGTTTCCAGGCAGAAGCCCAGGCTGTCCAGCTTGACTGGGTCAAGTACTGTCTTTTTTCTTCTGGTCTGCATTCTCTTATCTTTCTTTGGTACTTTCCAAAAGGTGTTTCTCGGTTGCTTGTTCTCAAAGCTCATTTATTCCCTGCCTTTGCTGGATGACTAGGTTTGCGTGTTATTTTAAAAATGCAGCAACTCAGAATTTCCTTTCTGGGTTGAGGATGTGGCTCAGGGGTAGAGCACTTGTCTAGCACATACAAGGGCCCACCCTCAATGTTACAAAGGAGAAAGTATTATTATACAGTTGGGAAGAATGGGGATTTTCATTTCATATTAGTATACTGTAAAGCCATTAAGAAAGAAGGGCACCCTACTCACCAGCAAACTGTGTTCGCACTCTGGCAGCTGCCGTTGTGATCAAGCCACTATCCTCCCCAGAGTGGAAGCCTTTCCCTGATAAGTACCCTGGAAGTCGCAGCTTGCTGCCCTGTATTGGTGTTCCCTGCATTGAACCAAGAAAAGGCGTCTCAAGAGCTGCCTCCCATTCCGCAGCCTTCCGCTGACACTACTTCTCTACAAAGGTAGGCATCTACGTAAGACTTCCTTAGGAGGTGGAAACTTTTCAGTTAAGGCACAGAGCTCTTGCCTGCTTTCTCCTCCCATTTTTTATTCTGAGTTTAAAGGAAACCTTCTAAAGGAAATGAATTTGAGGTCAAAGAGAAAATACAAAAAAAAAAAAAAAACCCTCTCCAATATAACACAAAAGTGATGGCAAAGAAAAGACAATTTGAATTGCGGGGACACAGGATCTTCCAGACTGCAAGTGAGCACAGCAGTCATGAGTCGCTGCATGAAGCTAGGGACCTGCTGGATGGGGTGGGGTAGGGTGGGGACGGGACTCCCAAAACTTATGTTTGGATATTCTGCTGCCTCCGATGCTTTTAGGGAACGAGGCAGAATTCACTAACTAGAAACAGAATGAAAAGTAAATAAATGATGCTTAGAGAGTCATCATTTAAGCAAACTA
>RJWT010005748.1:0-14686 GCA_004365215.1 Cuniculus paca | reverse complement strand
CAATTCTTTTAAAATTCTTACAGGAGATTGCAGAGAATGTCTAGGTAATTGTAAAATTTTATGCTAAGTCTGAAATCATTGCATGTCTCCAGATTACAACATTTTGACTATTCTGATAAAGTTGAAAAAAAAATTGAAGACTATTAGAGATCATCATATTCCTCAGTTAATACACGATCAAGGAGTTATTTATTACAGATAATGAATCTGTACAGATTGTATGTACATTTAAAAAATAATTTCCTTTGTAAAGATAACTTAAAATGCTTAATACACAGATCTTTAGACACAACAGAACTGCATTCACTAATATTAATATATTTTGATCATTCATTAATGTATACTACATACACTTGACCAAAGTATTTACATATGATTTCTATACACGGAATGCTCCACTGTTCAAAATACTTTCACACACAGAGCCACAATTACTCTCACACTTCTTTTATAAATCTGAAAAATTAGGGCTCAAGGAAAAATGTAATCTGACAATGGTGACTAGCTAAGTTTCTAATTTAAAAGAATCCACAAGGGAGTATGGACACACCCCACTCATGGCAGAGTCTTTCTCTGTAGAATGCTCTGACTGATCTTACTGTCACAGACCCTTCCACAGAAGCATACTGTGGTGGATTTTTTGGTTGGTTTTTATTTAATGAGGTCATTTGAAATGAAAGATATAATTTGGCATTAGTCCAAATAATACATAATTTGGGGGAGTTAAAAATTTGAACACAGCATCTAGTTCTAGATATTTAAAAAAAATGAGGTGTGATAGAAAAATATGAAGATTTAAATTTAAAAAATCATTACAATAAAAGACACGTTGCCATTAACACCCCTCAAATACTCCCTTTCCCTTCAAACATGCTCATCCCATCATTCTAGCCCCTTTCTGACAGTTCTAGAAGTCCTTCTTCATGAGCATTTGTAGTTGTGCTGCTGTGATGTCCTGAAATAATTCAGTGTTTACCTTTCACGGCCATTTGACTGGGGAAGAGTGAGACGTTGCCCGGTACTAGTGCCCGTGAATAAGGTGGAGGAGGACACTCTGTGAAGTTTTTACCAGCCTGCCTTTCTCTGGATGGCAGTTGGCAGTGGCACTCACTGTATTTTAAGCACACTGCATAAAGCCACTCACAAAAAGAGGACTTCGAGAACTGCTTAAAGAGGTGGTAAGAATGATAGAGTATGTGTGCTTGAAGTTGTGGAGGCAGGTTTGAAGGGGATTAACAGCAATGTGTTTTTTATGGCAATACATTATTTAATCATTCACCTTATACTTCAATCTAGCTGCATGTGTATTGTTTGACCTTTTTTATAAGTCTTCTCAGTTGTTACTACAGTTCAACCAGAACAACTGACAGACACCTCTGTCTGGAACCTATGGTCCCAACATTCCCTACTGAGAGCTGGGATGGGAATGAGGAGCATGAAAACATGAAGAGGAAGGAACAGGAAAAGCTGAAGAATGGGGTGTCTCTGTCCCCTCTCTACTGCTTAGCAACAACAGGATTGCCACGAAATTATCAGGTAATGTACTCTTCTCTGGCTACTTATTACTGATGTGAAGAAGTATTAGTGTTTCATTAGCAGAAAGAACTTCTTAAAGGTACTGTATTTCTTTATACAAGAGTCTTGGCCTTTGAGTTGTAACTAATTAAGAGGAAATAACTTCTTTCATTTCAAGAAAAAAATATTTTGCAAGTTTCCACACTAATTATTGTGACTGATAAAATGTGATTATTTGGGACCTATGCCTGTCATTTCACAGAGAAGTCTATTAAAAAGATACATGGTTAACATTTAATTGAATGTGAATATGGTACATGAGTTATTCTTGGTAAAATTTATAGCCTCTAAATATTTTCTGCCCAAATATCATGCCATATAGAGCAGTTATAGCATTCTTATATTAGTTATTGAAATCTAACAAAGGTGCCTTTGAGAAGTGAGAGAAAACTTTCTGCACATCTAATCTTACCCCTCCAACCTCTTACCCACACTGATACTGATCATTTGTGTCACACATGCCCCATGCCTCTGAGCAGAAATAACTTCAAAGGCCCATCACGAACATTCACTACAATTCTTTTCACTAAAGACGTTCCCTTACAAATGATACTACCTCTCACGCCTAAGGGGACACGTTGCATTTTTTTGCCCAAATGATGTCTACATCCAAAAAACATTCCATCAGCTTTAATGTAACCTGTCTTTTACTCCTGGGAGAGACACAGCAGAGTTAAGTGTGAGGGAGAACTACAGGTGTGCCGATGTCAGGCTGACACCATTTTTTCCATTCATGCCTTGCTCTCATGTCTTTGAAGAACTGCTAGGTTGACATTTGTTTTATAGAAGTGTATAAAAAGATGCAGTATTATCAGAATTACATATACTAAAGGAGTGGTGAGGCAGTGTTAGTGGGTGATAGTTCCAATTAAAGAAGAGTGTTAAGGCTGAAATCTGGGACCTTACAATACCTCTGCAGATGAAACGGCAAAGTCTGGGCACTCTGCTGGCTTACAAGGAGTTGACATTTTGCTGTTTGTCAACCATGGTTTACCATAATTGCGTGTTAAAGGATGGAGAATCTGTATGGAACAATGGCAAATCAAATGTAAAGGATAGCAGATAAAAAACAAAGTCACAGAAAGATACTAATAGCTGGGAGTCACATTTCACAGATAACAATTAAAAATAGGTAGAAAGATCTGATGGCAAATCACACACACCAAAAAAATAAAAAAATAGAAAAACGAAGCTTTAAAAAGAAAAATCGATTTGAAAGATAACAAAGCCCCTACATAAATAATCTCTATGCAAGTCCCTAAGAAGGGTATATCTGTAAAACAAGAAAATCCTGAATTCCCCACACTGTAAGAAGGGACACAAATGGACACAAACAGTTCTACCGATTCTAGGGATATAAAGCATTAAAAAATGTACTCGGGACACTGTGTTGGAGGAAATATTTTCATCTCAGGGTCCTACCTTGGGTGTGCTGGTGGCAGGGACCTGCGGGGAGGCCCCCTGACCGGCCTGGCTGGACACAGAAGTTGATCTGTTAGGTGACGCTCCCCGAGAGGAAGGTCGGGATCTGCGGCCCCGGGGTCGGAAAGGAGCCATACCCTGACTGGTACCATCTGCTAGGATGAACTTCTCACGCAGTTCCATGTTGGTTCTTCCTTTAGCTGGATCACACACAGACACACAACAATACACACAAAAGAAGGAAAACAGGCACTGAGTCATTAATGGAAAGAACAATCCTCTAGTACCAGAGATCACGCTGAGAATTTCAAGAACATCTTTTTGCCATGCCAGCTCCAATCCAGCATAACAAAAAGTTAAATGCATTAACAATGCATTCCTTTTGGATACAAGTGAGTTTGGGAAGGGGAAGAAGTGTGCTTATTCTAAGACTAGACACCAGCAAGAATAACTACTATAAAAGAAAGAGCATGAAAATGGAAAGCTCATGCTAAAATACTGTTAATCCACCAGCTACTGATGCTACGGGGTCTCACTGCCCTTTCATCATATGAGAAGACAAGCGAGGAGGGCAGGGACTGTGTCTCTTGCATGTGCTATTGAGGTCAGGAAAACGGTAATATTTAGCATGGGGATTAATTAACAATAGATTTACAGAGAACGAGAGATGGTTCATTAGGCATGATGACAACATAGAAACTTCCAGGTTTTTCACTGACGTGAGGCAGCTAGTAGTTTTACTTTACACCTTGAGAAACTTTTACCAACATGCAATAACAAACACCAGACCCAAGGATCTGTGAGGGAGTCAGTGATGCAGCACTCATACGAACACATGTGCACATGGAGCACACGCCTTGAGAACCTGACGAGCAGCGTGTTAGCACGTGTCCAATCACGTATGTAATGCCTGCATTCACAGCACACTGGAAGTGTGTCCAATTTCCAGAAGTTAAATTTGGAAGCACCAGCTCACAGTTGGATACAAGTTAAGCCATAAGCGATGAAGCATGTTATATTAAAACAAATGATTAAAGCAAGAATGTAAAAGGAGAAAAAGAGAAAAGGAGGGAGAGGCAAAGAGAGGGGTTGCCAACCTATAGTAGGCTGAGTAGTAGTAATTGAAGAGTTTGATTCCGAACGTAACATTTTACTCCCATGATGATGAACTAGAAAAAATGACACAGGATACCAATCACATTTAAGAATACTGTTAGCAGCAGAAGAAGCAAAGTACAGTTGTTGAATATGCAAAGAGTGCTCAACGCTGCAGCACACATTTTAGAAGAAAAGTGACATCAAGAAAAGAAGCCCTTAAATTTCTGGCTCAACAAGAAAAAAATGCATTGGAAAGACTTTGCCACAGTCACGCTAGATTCCTAGCTAGCTAACAGAACAGTACACATTCTGATTTCTTTCTTTCATAAGCGGAGCTGCACTACGTTATTACTTTCAAAATACAGTCATGTGCCACATAAGCACATTGTGGCCAGTGAAAGTGCCCTGTGGGCCCATACCAGAGCAGAAGTGTTCCATCGCCTGGGGAACACTGTGGCTGCACAGGGTCACTCTCACACTTGCGATGATGCTGGTGTAAACAAACCTACTGTGCTGTCATATAAAGCACAGCACACAGAGCTATGCATAAGATAGAACTCTGATGATGATAATAGCTGTTACTTATATATTTACATTCCATTTTACTGTTATCTTAAACTGTACTCCTACTTACAAAAGTTAACTGCAAGACAGTCAGCTGTGTTAGGCCAATAGTAGCCCTGTATATCTCATGTTAATTACATCTCTTGATTACATTATTTTCTCTTGTGCTTGCTGTAATCTCATGTTGCTTTGCTCATCATGTCCCTGGGAGCACTAGATTATAGCATATACGCACCACAGTAAATAGCCCAGATGTGTAGCAGGTTACATGCATCTAGGTTTGTTTAAATATACTCAATGTATGCACAATAATGAATCATCTAATAACACATTTCCTGGAGCACAACTCTATTAACTGATACGTGATTGATAAAAGAAAAATGAGTGATTTCATTCTTACTTTACTTCTCTTTTAGATATGTCTTCAGCCAACAGCGAGCAAAACCACTTTGCGCGGCTGTGTAATGAAAGCCATGGTGGGCTTGGCAGACAGGCTGGCTGATACCCATGAATCTGGGATCCTCAGAGGACAGTATCAAGTTTAACAACTGGGGCAGCCTTCGCCTCCCACTTACAAGCATAAATCGACAGCAATGGTCCCGATATTGTAAAAGGACTATTATAAGTTCAAGACTAAAGCAAATTGTAATGGTTCTACTCTTTCTTTTTTTCAAAGTAAGAAAAACGTGCCTACTGAGTAGATGGTAGCTAAACAGAAACTGCAATCAAGTGTTCACTTGTAAATCAATTAAGAATTTAAAAATTGACAGTAGGATCTGAAAATTGAAACTTAAGTTAACCTAGGATTCTTAGGGTTGTAGACAGGGTGATGCAGTATTACTACAGTATTACATGCTTCTGTTTTTCATATCCAATGTGAAAGTGACTTCAAAGTAAGAGTTAACAGTTCATTGCTATTTAAAAAATTTTTTTAAAGTATTGCTTTCTTCAGGTCTCCCTTACTTCATAAAGACTTTGACTTTTAAACTTTTACTATGCAAGCCAGGCATGGTGGCACACGCCTCTCATCCCAGCACTTGGGAAGCCAAGGCAGGAGGATCCTTGCAAGTTTGAGGCCAGCCTAGGTTACAAAGTGAGGTCAAGGCCAGCCTGAACTGCATTAGCAAGACCCTATCTCAAAAAGATAAAAACAACAACAATGACAACAAAAAAACCAACAAAAAATAATTTTTATTGTTCAGCACTTTTAGTCATTATTGTCTCAATTTTCTTTCCCCCTACCTTGCTATTTAATAACAAATACTTTCATTGGTAAGTATGTAAGTGTTCATCTTAAAAATTACAGATAGGAGGATCTCATAAAGAAAATTGAGCCTAGTATTTTTTGCCTATCCATCTCATATTTATTCTAGAAATAGTAAAAAAAACGAAAACAATGAGAATAATATGGTTCACATGACTGCCACAAGTTCTTTAGGCCAAGGACCAAGGTAAAACACTCACTATCAGAATCAATGTCCCAATTATACCCAGTATGTTATCATTGTTGGAAAATAACAGAAAGCTGGCCTATTTTCATGGCACCATCGCCTTCATATAAGCATCTCCTTACCCCTGCAAGGATCATTTTTCACTAAGAACTCATCAAGTGCCATCCATCCACCTCCAACACGAACCATCACAGTGCTTCGCAGGATCCGAACCAGTCGCAGTTGCTGGGAGTCTCCAAACTGCACAATGAAGAAAGAAAGAATCTCTAATTGTCAATAATAATCCTAAGCTACAGTGTGATGTGTGATCTGCAGGAGCTTAAACAACCAATTTTACTCTCTTGCTTAGTTCATGGCGATTAGTAAAATCTCAATAAGGAGGTAGTCATGATGTGCGTTAGACTGCTGCATGCTGATTTAGCCCAAAGGAAAAAGATGAGGAAAAGATTCGAAGGTTATCAAGTGTAACATTGAAGCTTTATTTTAAAAATGTTTTCTTTCTTATAATAGAATCAACATTAGTGCAATAGTAATTGAGAAATGTTTTTAGTAATTAAACACAGTCATGAAAATTACACTGGCCCACTTGCCATGGGTTTATACAAAGTAAGCAGATTCAAAGTAAAATACAGTAAATTCTTATTTCTCTCCATTAAAATTACTTTTTGTGTGGCACTAGGTATTGAACCCAGAGGCTCTGAATTGGGCCACATCCCTATCCCATTTTTACATTTTTATTATGAGATAGGGTCTCAGCTAAGTTGCCCAGGCTGGGCTTAAACTTGTGATCCTCCTGCCTCAGTCTCCCATAGCACTGAGATTACAGGCATGTGCCACCATGCCTGGCTTAAAATTACCTCATATATTAAAACTGTTTTGCACTGAAATCTATGGGAGAGATCTTCACAAACACACTGTTTCCTTTAGAAAAGTTTGCCTTATGGAGAGTAGAGTAATACATGAGTATGACTAATACAAATTTCACAGTCAGCTAA
This sequence comes from Cuniculus paca, assembly GCA_004365215.1. NCBI lineage: Eukaryota > Metazoa > Chordata > Mammalia > Rodentia > Cuniculidae > Cuniculus > Cuniculus paca. Next base: position 7,581 of record RJWT010005748.1, on the reverse strand, counting down.
AATTTCTGCATCCGTAGTGGTCTGAGAAACCAGTTTATTTAATTAAAGCTGGGTTAATACGCCACTTCAGATTACTGTAATATTGTAACGGCCACTGACAAATTATTAATGATACAGCTTTCAAATCTAAAAAGGTTTCTCCAAAACTGTTTGTACCATAACTGTTGACACTAACACATAATCATCTTTTCCTTGCCCTTCCAACGAACTGCCAATCTACTTGGATATGGTATAAATTTGTCATGTTCCGAGTAAATGCCACACTGCAGGTCGTTCTGGTCATAGGTTTATTTGTTTTGAAAGCCTGTGAGAAATGATTTTGTACTTTTAAATCATTTCTAATAGGCTTATAGTCAACCTGTGAAAAATAGTGTACTGCATCTCATGATTGCCAACGCAGCAGACAACAATGCAAAACAATTAAGCATAAGCAACTTCTTTTTAAAGCTGGGAAAATACAACAAGGGCACTATTGTCTGGAATCACTATGAGAAACAGAAAACTTTAAGTGGAAATGATCTGCTATTTTCAATAAGCTTCAGCATTAGATTTCAGGAAGGGAACCCTGAAGCAAAATCAACCCAATCCTATTCAGGATCCTAAAATTCAACAGCAGCTGGAAAGCAGAGGAGGACCTCATCTTTGTACACTCAAGATCTGTGAGATTCCTATTTTTAAATCTGATTTTTAAACGTTGAGATGTAAGCATTTTATAAATGAACTTGTTCCTAAAACGTAAATGTAAATTTAAATATCAAAACGTGTATTGTGTTAGAAAAAATTTGGTGCTGCTACTAAGCAAAGGGAAAGGGGGAGATTTAAAGAAAATTACCCTTAAGGAACCAGATAATCAGATAATTTTGGTCCAAGATTATGCTCAAAACAAGTCTGAAGGAAGTAATAGTACTTCTTTAGGGACACAATTTCAATTCTATTAAACATGAGTGATTTTCAATTTTAAGAAGGCGTTCTCCAAACAATTAATACTGTTTTCAGAACTTCTCTAGTTTTCCCAATACCCAAATGGTGAAACAAGAAAAAGCAGATTAATATTCTTTGTGCTTCAGTAAATAAAATCTTTTCAGGCATTTCTCTTATTCACTCCACAAATAAAAGACACTATCCCACTTGCTGACTCAGAAAATAGCAAAAATGGCAAGGTAACATTTCATGTATTATAATAAATGAAATTTCATCCCGATTCAAGTATTACCATCCTAGTCATGCGTCAAGCTATTGTGTTATACTCCATAAATATGTCAATTAAAATATTTCTTGAGAAAAATCTATTTAAAGTACCTGAATATTTCTATTTTAAATAAATTATCTGTTTGCAAGAAATGAGAGTGAAAGATAAATTGAAATGTAAGATGCAATATGGTTTAAAATCGAGTGGCAGATAATGCTTAATATATGTCAGGTACTATAGATAGCAATGTTCTTTATAAGAGAACATAGTAAAAAAACAAAAGCAAAAACAGAAAAAAACTCCTTTAACATTAACATGAGAACATTTCTTTTGTCGTTAAAGTCTAGCCATGCCGTAGTGCCACTAGGCAGTTTATGCTAACTTAAATGTCAATGTAGACATCAAGCCAAGAAGTCATAATGTGTGACTTTAAATTTCATGTATGTGGTACCATCCCCCAAAATGAATGACGTCACTTAAAATCTCCAGAGCTAACATTTCTACTCAGAGGGTGACAAGTCCTACATCAATGACTTAGGACAAATGGGAAACAGCTGCTTTGGAGAGAACATGTCACTATGGCAAAGTGTCATAGAGGCCTCTCCACACTCAGTCTCCCCTGCCACTGCTGATCCTCCTGCGCTCCTGGACACCGTGGGCCCACACAGGTGTGTGGAGAATTGAATTCGTGTTCAGTAAGTGCTTGCATAAAATATATGCGAATAGTATTATTGAAAATGAGAATTTAAAATTGTGTTTGTAGCACTGTAGCCAGCTAAGCTACAATTCATTATCTGGTTTGCTTAAAAGTAATCTCCTCATTTGAGATGCAAGGCAAGAAGGAATCCTGGATCAAGGACCCTTATAGCGCTTACAGAAACACCACGCCAACCAACAATGTAGTAGCTAGGGAGACAGCATGGGAAGATCAGCCATTGCAAGCTTTCATGACTATGAATTAAGAGTTTAAAAAAGTCATTTGGAACTTGAGAATATACATTCCACTGGTTTATACCTGATTTCCCAGGAAGAACTGATAAAAAAAATGAGAAACGGAAGAAAGACACAATTAGTTTAACAGGAAACTTTCTGTCTGCCTTGAGAACACATCACACACTCTCACTCTGGATACGGCAGCTGGTTTAGAAACGTGCAGGTACCCAGTTGTCCCAATTTCAAACAACAGAAATCAGACAATTTTCTCTACAAATTTATTGGAAAATCTTAGGATTTCAAATTTAAGTTAAAACTCTATGTACACAGGATTATTTTTCAGTATGAAAGTGTTAAAATAATGTTGTATTTCATAAGCAATACACTGTTAGAAACTCATACATTTCCTATCTAGTTACTACCTATCAGAGATGTTCCAAAAAGAGAAAAAAATAGAGTGATGAAGTCACTCTATTTTTTTGCTCTGAAAGTGAACTAAGTTCATTGAGATTCCAAATGAAGTAGAAGCAAAAATTATTGCTTATTTCTCATATTTATAAAAATGAGTCAACCTTCTGACTTAATGGTTCTGCTCTGGAATAGCTTTGTTCTTCAAAATCTGGAAAGTTACCTCTAATTAAAGTAAAATATAAAGTAATACGAAGCAACCTGAATTCATAAGGTTTGAGTGTTTCACTGTGAATAATTCTTTTTCCTTAGAAGTAGTATGTATATGCTGTAAAGGTCAAAGATATGCCCTAATGGGGGGGGGGGAAAGCAGGCTATCTTTATATAATTTAAAATGAAAAAGTTGGAGTTCCATATGTCACTGAATTTTGATATATAAAAATAATTAGGATTCCTAGAAAATACCACAGATCAAACTTTACATAAATTTTTATTTCTATCCTTTAAATAAAGGAACTATAAAGTTATTTGGGAAACTTACCCTGTATTTGTTATCACCAATCTGTTCAACTTGAAATCGCTTTGCACACTTACACTTAGCTACCTGCCTTGTGACCTGTCAAAACAATGACAAAATATTCACTTTAACGTTAATCTCACATAGTGGAATCCTTCAAATCTGCATGATTTGCACAAGATGCCCTGGCAGAACACACTACTACTACTACTGCAGTCAGTGGGAAGATAAGCAGTACCTCATCTTCAATTTTGTCAGCATCTGTGATGGGTTTATATGCATCTTTATTTGGGTGAAGAGCTGCCACAAATTCATAGTAGTCAATGTATCCATCACCATCTCTGTCAAAGATGTCTGCAACCGCGCTCATCTCCAGGCGACTGGTGGGGAATTCTAACGTTTGCAAGCACATAGTAAGTACTGCATCATAACTTGTTAATTCTACCTCAAGACATTTTTTATTTCTTTTATCAAAGTCTGGTTGATTAAATTATCAGAGTGATCAAATGTGTTAAAAATTGATTTATAGCACCGCAAATGAACAGATATACATGTGATCTAAATTTATCTTTACTATTCAGGTGAATCATATGAAAATGCTTTTTGTAAGCTGAGAACTTTTTAGTTTTTACAATTTCATTCACTTCAACTACTATACTTAACAAGTAATTTATATAAAATTTACATTAAGAATTACTGCTAGTAAAATCTCTTAAGTAAATTACACATAAATCAACCAAACGAGAAGGTATGAACATCTTAAAAGTTCCTACAGGGTTCTAATGGCTTAGTGACAATGTTAGATCAAAATGTGAATTATAATAAAGAGAACTACATTTATTGATTTTCTATTATATACCAGGCAACACACAAAAACCCTAAAAATCCAACACTATTCACTTTATTATACTAACAGTGACATAGCTTTGGAAAGAGACACATCTGTAGTCACGTAATTAGCAAGTGTGTAGAACTTCACAACCATAAATGTAACCAAAGATGCTATTTTTTAAGAGGCTGGTGGCTTTCTAGCTAGTTTAAAAGCAATGATTTATTAGCAATACCACTTTGTTAGGTCCACAATTTTAAACTGTGTTTATTTTCCTTAAACACCATGCCAGTTACAGTCATCTCCCTTTGAACTTACTTGAGGAAAGAATTCCATCAATAAACTCTTGCCGGGTGATCTTCCCATCCTGATCTTTATCAATTCTTCTGAAGAAGTCCATCACTCGAGACTTCTTGTGATTCATCCACCGCATGTATTTTTTGCGCCAAATATCAAAATCAAAGTTAGCAAATTCCCTCAGCTAAAAGAACAAAAGGTATTTTGGTTGCGTTAGCACTCTGCTCACATTACATTTTAAACATCTTATATTATCTGAATAAACTTTTAAAGAATAATCCTCTAGATAATGCACATATTGCTCTCCTATGTCGAAGAAAATAATCCTGTAAAGGCAACCCAGGAACATTTTTCCTGTCGAGTTTATTTCATTAATGTCACTAAGTTTTCTTTACAAATACAATCTTTAAAATTAACAAGGGAAAATTTCCCATGCCACCCGAGTCACCAAGCAGTGTGCTCCAGTCCTGTGCCCGTGCCCGCTCAGCAGCTCCGAAGCAACCCGCAAATCTCTCCCTCCCTCTGGACCCACCGTGCCACTCTTAGCTCTCACAGATATCTAAAAATGTCCCAATGTTAGGGCCTGAAACACCACTCTTAGGTTATAGAGGATATACTATTCAAAGTTCTGAATTACAAAGTTTCATCTACCAGGCAGTACCACCAAAGGAGTCAGCTTCTCATTGTCAGGATATAACATTACTTTGCTTTATTGATACCCTGAATCCAAATCTCATTTATCAAGTCTTTTACAAAGGCACACATGCTCTTAGAAGTCATTTCAAAGTACAACATGCACTCAAACAGTAAGAGTTTGCTTATGTAAAAAAAACTCAAAATTTTGGCATGGTGGTGTAACGAATGAGGGCAAGAGACGAACATACGAATTTCCGAACCTCTTCCAGCCTGTCCAAAGCATCGTTGAGCTTCCTCCTCCTTTCCAGCGCGAGGAGCCAGACTTGCTGCCATTTGCTTACCAGCAGGTTTACCCTGGGATTCTTGGTTTCGATTTGTGTCTGGGATCCAGAGGGATATAAACTGGATGCTGGGAAGCGTTTTCCTGTTAAAGTATTTTAACTTCAATTAGGATGGCACAGCTTGTTTCCAGCACTCTGGTATGTGTTAATGCCTGGCCTTTTTTGGTGCTAACCAGGACTGAACCAACTTCATTACTAGCATCCCAAGTAGAACTATCATACTTTGGATGGCATGATGTCTAAGGTCAAACCTGTTTACTTATTAAGGCCCACATATTGATCATCTAAATTAGAGAAATACATCTTGAGGGAGACATTTAGACATTAGAAATGCTTTCTCAATAAATCTGTGCTTGAAACATTTTCCTGCTTAAAATTCACTCCACTGCAGTGACAATGCAGTACCCGGCAATCCTCCTCTTTGTAAGGTGAGAGAGTGAAATCTCCTGTGTGGTGACATCCACCGTAGGATAGTTACAGAAGACTTGGCTGCCCTTCTTAGAGCATATACAAAGCTGAAAGGAGGTCAAGTGGGAGCTGGAGACCTCGGTGTCCCCAAAGTCGGCGTCAGACGCTTTATATAATCCCAGAGACCAGAACACGCCAAGTGTGTACAGGGTTCCAACTTTATCCCCGTTTCACTGCGTCTTTCCTGCACACAGTCTCATACCCAAGATTCCTGTGTCCCTCCTTCTGGCTGTTTTTTGTAAGTTTCTGTAATTGTATAAAACAATCACTGCAGTGTATTTTTCTTATCTAAGTATCCTCTTTCCCTGAAAACAAGACCTAGCTGTGAAACCAGCAACCTTCAAAACTACACACGAAAAATGCCAGCCCCCATCAGCCTGTCTTTGCCTTACCTGCCATCACTATCCTCTTGCTCAGTGGCTACTTTGTAAGGCAGGTGAGGCAAGGATAGGCTGGCTGGGGCAGGCATTTTTGGTGTTTAGTTTCCAAGGCTGATTATTTTCCAGCTAGACCTTATTTTCAGAGACACATGGCAGTTAATTGTTGGCTAGGAAAATGATTGACCTATAGTCATCATATGGCATGTTGGTGTCCATGCTGGGAATCATACTGATAATATTTATTGAGGACTTAACTATAAGCCAGGCAGTACACATCAAGCATTTCACGTGCATCAGTTCATTTCCCTCTTGCTGTAGTCTTTAAGGATGGGGAAATGCAGCTCTAAGGATGGGGATGCAAGGAAGCTGTTAGGATTGTTTCTCAGTTGCTAAGTGGTGGGGAAACCAAGGGGTGTGCTTCCAGTGGGTAACACAATAATCAAATAGGTCCGACTCCACTTTATAAAAAAAAAAAAATTAAGGGACCAGTCAGAAAAACGTAATACGTGTGATACAAATTGTTTCTCATTATATTCTCTGAGGTATAGCTTTTACTGTGATTTTGCTGTGTGTGCTTGCCTGAGAAGTCCTATACAAGTGACAAGAACACAGGCAAATCTAACAGATCGCTTCACTAAGGGGCAGCTAGGTTAGGGGGAGGGTCTCCATCCGGGTCATGATCACGTTCCCATGTTCAATTACAATGCTATTTACATAACAGAAGAAAAAGAAGACAATTTAAATGACAGTTTCTGTCCTTGTAAACTTTTCCAATTTTTCTAGCAAATTTCAAAGAAGCGCTTCAAGCAAATAAAGTTAAATCCAGAAACCTAGACACAGCTTTTTAGTTTTAAACAAGTTGCTATAATTCTTGAGTCCATGTACCTGCTTAAAAATTTCAAGCAATAACTAAGCTAAAAGGAAACTAACTTTTTCCGATTAACGATTTTCACTTTTAAGAAATTAGCCGTTGCTTACTTCCTGCTCGCCCCTTATCCAGGACTGGAATGTGGGACTGCAGCAAGGGAGGATCTGCCACTCTCCGCTTATAGGTTTTGGTGACTTTATCCACATCAGGCTGTTTCCTGGTCATTTCCTCCATGAAAGACTGCAGGGAAAGAGACTGTGTCAGTTAAATAAAACTATACCAGACCACATCAGCCTTAAGAATAAACACAAGGACAAAGCGCAACAGTCAGGCAATTATTTCTGAAGAATAAATTACAACTTTGTATCTTTAAAAACTGCTAAACCAGTACGCCACATTTACTGACTTCTAAAGAATGTGAAAATGCCATAGCTGGTAAGGAGAATAAATTAAAATTAAAAACAAAAATAACTTTAGTTGGAAGCCCATGCACAGGAGCAGTCATGTGAATAACATATCGACCAAACTCAAGCTTCGACCTTTTCCACAAGAATTCTTCACGAGCCTTTGACTGCAAAGGAACTCATTAGCTGGGGAGGACATACTTGAAATATTTAAGATGGCTCTGACACTTAGTGAGATAAGGCAACCCACTTGAGGTATGAGTATTTTAAAGAGTCATAAGCTATTTCAAGGAAGGTAACAGTTGAATTGT
>RJWT010005747.1:0-30401 GCA_004365215.1 Cuniculus paca | reverse complement strand
AGATCTTCTTTAGATACACTCAACATTTCTTTCATAATGTTTGTTATTTCTTTTTTTTACCTGAGAGGTTATTTCTGATCTGATTTGCTCTGCAGCTTCATGGAGTTGTTTCTTTACTTTAGTTGCTATCATTTTAGAAAGTTCAGTTGTGCGATTTCCACTCTCTTCCATTTCTATGTCTCCTGGATTTGTTCTCAGTGGGTTGGAGAACTAAGACTGCATCTTGCTCTTTTGTTTTGTCATTTTCCTCTGGGACCCATGAGGCTGGCCAAGCATCCTCCTGATGGATTCTACTGGTATGTTGCACTGGGCAGAGCTTCAATCCTCCAGAATCCCTGTGGCTAGCTGGGGCACACCCCTGAACTATGGTGCCATGGTCTTTTGCTGTGTGACCTGTGAGGCTGGCTGGTGGATTGTGCTGGGTTGCACTGAGACGCTGTAGTAGGCAAAGCTCAGATCCTCCATGCAGCTAGCAAGCTCGCACACCTCGATTGTGGCCCCGGGGCCTTGCACTTGGCTGGGTGAAATTCAGAAACTCTGGGACCCAGGTGACTAACCTGGACACACCCCCAGAGAGTAGTGCCACCAGGGCCTTGTGCCTAGCTAGGAGTTCAGAGCCTCTGGACCAAGTGGCTAGCCGGGATGCACCTCTGGTGTATGCTGGAAACTTGCTCCTGGCTGGGTGGAGTTTCCAACCTGGGATGCCCATTTGTGAGTTATTTTTAATCACCTCAACTAGTATAACAATTTTTTGATATTCTGCACTGGTAAATACTTGTCTTGGTTTCTTTTCTCTCATTGCTGGGACAAAACACCTGACACCCAAAGTAAAGCAAGGAAAGGTTTATTTAGGTTACAGTTTCTGGAGATTTCAGCCCATAATCAGCTGGCTCCAAGGCAAGGTGGCATGGCACTGGGGCAACACTTGAAGGCAGTAGCCAGAGCAAAAGAAGAAAACAAGCCTCTTCTCCTCTCTTATATTGTACACAGGCTACTCCCAACCCAGGGTGGGTATAGCACTCACAAAATGCCCTTGCCTTCCTTTGCACAGGATGAGGATATTTACAAAGTAAGAACCCTGGCTTCCTGCTGAGTCTCTCAGTTAAACTTCTAAACTGCTCAAGTTGACACAATGTTCAATCATAACAATACTCAATGAGGTTCTTAATCAGCTTTTATATATCTTAGTTTTAAAAATTTTATTATTCAATGGAAATGGATTTTATTTAGTAAGCTATTTTTTCTTACATTGCTTATCAGTTGATTCCAATGTCATTTATTGATTTTTTTTTCCTAATGCATTATTGGATATACTTGCATATTGTTAAAAATTTAAATTCTTATAAGAATTTTTGTTTTATTTTCCCCTTAGGAAGTCAAATCAATTACTATCCTTTTACACTTTTCAAAGGAAGAAAGAATACTACTAGGAATCACAAACTGTATTTGTAGACCATGATTCTCAACTGGGGATGGGATATTGAGACCTGAAGAATGTTATCAACATCTGGAGATAGTTTTGCTTGTCACCAATCAGGGAGTGCCTCTGATATTTAGATGTCAGAAGCCACAAGCACTGCTAAACATCCTGTATGACATAGAACACCTCCAACAACAGAAGCCCAGGATGTCAATAGTGTTGAGATTAAAAGCAGCAAAGAAAAGCAGTAAGAAACTTTATGAGGAACTAAATAGGAGGGCTTGAAACAACCAGAGCTTAACAAAAAGAAAGAAAAGAAAGAAAAAAAAAACACTCCACATAGCCAAGCATACCTCAGAGTTTAAGAATATTTAAAGCAGGAAGGCACAGTGTGTTCTCTATGTGGAAAAATAAGAAAGAGTAATACACACAACATTGTTACTGGATAATTATATACATTTAGAAAATGAGTACAGTACAGGCATGGAACTGCCCTCTACAATCTTTCATTTAAAAAGTCCGTGGGGTATTAAGAGGATCTTGCTGGTAGAGGATTGTCATATTGATTGAGTAAAATAGTCTTTGGGGAAATTTCTCAGGCGTTTGATATAAATGGCTGTTCCCAGGGCACAAAAACCTACCTTATAAGCTTTCTTTCAAGTGGAAGTTGGGCTTCAATTATGTTGATAATCCATTCAAAGGCACATACTCCATGATCTGCACTCTTCCTTTTATAAAAGTGATTCCTTTTTTTTTTTTTTTTTTTGCAGCACTGGGGATTGAATTTATGACCTCGTGCTTGCCAGGCAGGTACTTAGGCCACTGAGCTAGATCCCTGGCCCTTGTCTTTTTGAGACAGGTTCTTGCTATGCCATTCAGGCCAGCCTTGAGCTCACTTTGTAGCCCAGGCTGGTCTCAAACTTGCAATGATCCTCCTGCCTCAGCCTCCCAAGTGCTGAGATTACAAGCGTGTGCTACCAGGCCTGGCTCCGAAAAATGATTCTTAACAATTGATTTGAATAACAAACATTGAAGTTTCCAGGTTTAACACATAAAAATGCAGCATTCCTGGTTAAATTTGATATTTAGGCAAACAAATATTTGTTGTTTATCCTAAGTTCAAAATTAACTATCTTTCTACTACTCACTCCCTGCTACCCCCTCAAATTCCATACTGCAGAGTTGATGCCCCTCTTCCATAATCATCTCTATTTAAACATTTGGTTTTATGGGAAATATTCTAATTTAAAATACACTCCGAAATTGAATTCTGAACTTAAGAAATACGATTTCCCTACAGGAAGACTGAAGTCAGCTATGATTTTGGGGTGATAAGGTATGACATACACTTAATGAAAAATTTTTCAAAAAGCAACTGCTGTCGAAGAAAGCCCATGGTGGGGTGCAGGGAAAAACCAGTTCTCCATCCTTGGACCTGCCACTTGGTGGATGGAGAGCAGTGTTTCTTGGTACATTGTCCTTGGACCTGTTTGTCTCAGAATTACAGGACATTTAAATGTGGACTCCTGGGTCAGAGTCAGAATTTCCATTTTTATCAAATGCTCCAGGTGAATTTTAGTGCACATGGAAGTTTGAACACTACTAGGCTAGGACTTTCCTATTGTGTTCCTGCGTGCATGGGTGGTATGAAAAATGAATGATTTCAGATTTCATTTGGAAATATGGTTGTTGCTTCTTTATCCATGTCCACAAATTCCCATTTTCTCTCACTCTCCTGCAACATTTTTTTATTCATTCATTCCCTTGTTCAACAAACACATGCAAACCTCTAGGACTCTTTTAAAGGCAAATGTAAACAAAAGCCTTATCATTACCTTCCTGAAGGACAGCGTCTTCATATTTTACATTTCCATCACTTTCCACAGTGTTGGCAGCCAAAAAAAAAAATACGTCCTTATTTTACTTATTTGTTTTCCTGTCACCGACGGCAAATGTTTAATTTGTTACTAAATGACGTTTATGGGTTTGAACTTGCTTGTTTCTGTGTTGCAATGTGCACTGGGGTCCCAGTATGCGCTGACAATATGTGTGTATGCTTATCAAAGTGCCCTTGGGAAATGAAACAACATGTGAAACTCATTTGTTATTTTCCAGCAAACTTCATAACATTCTCCCTGATTCTATCCTTTGGATAGATTTCTAGTTTATCTTATATGTGAGAAATGACCTTATAACCTATGTGTGACAGTTGTTTGGGTTTTATTAAGTGCCCTGCTAGCTGGCGATATAGGGGCATTATTCATAGATATTTGTTTGCTACCCCAGTAAGCCAAGAAAATTTATTTTTATATACTTAACTACAGTGTCTGTCTTCTCCTGCATGTCATTTAAAAGTAGTTCGTGAATAAGGAGAAGGCTGACAATTCCGGTTTTAGATAAGAAGGAAAAAGATGGATTATCATATTGAGTCCAAAAGGAAAACTTTGTAATATGCACATCTCAAAGATCAACGTGAGTCTGATGAAAATGCAATACAAATTCAAAGCAGAAGGAGTTTCTGTTCCCTTTCTACCCTTTTCCCCACTCCCCCAAGAACATCAGGGAAGAAGGCACTTAGGATGTGTCTGTCAAGCCATCTGAAGTGTACCCCTACAGAAAAGTAAGCTATTCCCATTGCTAATTTTAAAAACAATGACATCTTATTAGTCATTTTAAAGTTGCAGCTAATGTGTGTCATGAAAATACTCCACGGTTAGGACAAATCATGAAGGGTCCAAGAGTAAATTCTTAATCGTGAACTGTCTTCCCAGTGTTGTACTGAAACCCAAGTGAGGCTTTTTAATTGGGTGGATCTCACATGGTTTAATATAGAAAAATTTTAATAAAACTGTGCTATTTAATATAACCCTCCACACTGATACCAAAGCAAATATGATCATTATCCTTTCTCACAAAGGATTTGTGCTGTAAACTCCATTTCTCCGGCAATTAGGAGTTTCATTTCTGTTAAATATGTACTCGTGTGTGTGTTTGTGTATGTGTGCTTATGTGTGTGTGTGTGCAGTGGATCATCTTATTAGGATGTGGCTAGGTAGCAGCAGAGGTTCAGCTAGTTACAGCTGTAGGTATTAGACAGTTACCCTCCTTCCCAGGCCCTCTGCACTGATCCAATTGAATCAACGATACATGTGACCTTTTTCTTTTTATCTTCATTTTTAAAAAAATGTCACAAAGATGTGTGGAAACAAGAGGGAATAGCAACTGGTCAATGAATGTGATGATGGGGAATGCTTGAAAGACACTATTATTAGAAATTATCACCAAAATGCAGCTTTAGACAGCAATGTAAACTGGGATAAATTCGTTTTTCTAAACCACAGTTTAGTAATATTAAAATGGAAGCATTATTACGATAGATGTGTTATACTAAAAGGCAAATCACAGTAACAAAAATTTGGAAACGGTGTAAATGAACCTGAGTAGGGGTATGCTTGAGTGAACTGTGGGATACCTCCCCCTCCCCAGCAAGCATTGTTTTGCTGTAACTAACAGAAGCTGCTCCAGTAAAATGAACACATGCAGAAAAACATGAATCTACCGCTGCCAGTTTGAAAACAATCATGCAGAGAAATGATTTTAAGTGACTGCATACATTTACTGAAATTATTGTTATTAGTGTTATAGCATAGATCAAAACTAAAATTTTAACAGGAAGAAGAAAATTTTAAGTGCGAGAGAGAGGACATATAAATATAGATTCAAAGAAATCAACTAAGATACATCGAAATGTTAAGTTTGAGTAACAAGTATTGATTTGAACCCCTGACAGGAAAAATATACAGTTTCTAGTTCTGTCCATGAAAGAAAATCAGAATTGCTGATACCTCAGGAATTATGAAACTTTTAGTACTCAAATTTGAAATCCTAAACTTTGGTACTCATTTTTTTTTTTGTACTCATTGTACCTCCCTGTACCAATTAATTATGAGTACTCAGGTACCACTGTACAATTGAACTGGATCCTTACTTTAAACTTTGGTATTAAAATGAAAGAAAAGCATTTGTTCTACGTTTCTGAAAGACTATAGTTCAGGGAAAGCACATCAGAGTCATTGAGGGAACTTTACAGAGGCATGCCAGTTAAAATTCAGGAGATGTGATATAATTAAAAATCGTATTAACTTTTTCATAAAATATGTAAGTTAAACAAGCATCATTATTTGATGCTAAACAATCAGGAAAATGATTTCATATGAAGCCAAAGTACTAAGCTGTAGATGACCTACTAATCACAAAGGCAAAGAATTTATCTTGATATAACAGAGAGACCCATTGTCATCATCCTAACCCAGAATCAAAATGGCAGCTCTAACAGCAGGAAGACCAAGCATCATGAGCTTCCTGATAGGATACACTGTGAGGTACGCAGTATCCCTTAGAAAATATTCTTGCTCAGTGTATTGCACTTGAATTCACTACTTCCTTATAAAAAACACTGAGGAAGAAGTAAGTTGGGTACTCATTCAGAAAACAACTGAATGAGTGTGGATCATGGCTAATTCATCCAACAATGGCCTTGAACCAAAGTTGTAGATGGTTGAACAGTTGGGTGGGAAGAAGTCTGAGTGATTGGCGGAGCACTGTGAAAGTGGTCTCATTTGAACTGTCAAGCTTATGTAACCTAGCCTTGAGTCTGGGGACATGCTGGAATGTTAAATACATGGGTTCCCACAATCAAAAATATCCCAAGTGATCCTAACACTAAATATTTAATCTTTTAAAATAACAGAAGCTAGCATGTACTGATGTTTTTGTGTGTCTGATACTGGGGATGAAATGGCCTTTGCTCAATGAGCTCCATCCAAAACCCTTTTTATTTTTTAGTTTTATTTTGAGACAGAGTCTCACTAAGTCGGTCAATGGTCCAGGCAGAACTTGAGCTTCAGCCCTCCTGCCTCAGCGTCTCAGAGAGCTCAGATTACAGACATGTGCCACACTGCACTGCATGTATTAAATTTGTCAGTCATAGCCTGTTTTCTTCTTTTTTAAGTGCTATTTTGGTTAATAGATTCTCAGTTTAGAAATGGTATTGGAAGGACAATAACGTTGTCAAGACATCCTTAAATATACACAAAGACCTGTTAAATGTATATATAGAAAAGAGAGCTGAATAAATGTTAAAACACTTAGTATTCACTACTTAATCTTATTATTTTGAGAACACTGAGTCTTGCCATCAAAAAATAATGTTTTAATAAAGTTAGGCTTTGTTTTCATATTCTTTCCTGAAAGCATATTTTCTCATAACAATATCAAATATAACATAATAAAATACAAATAATGCCAGTTTTCATGTTTTTATGATAAAATGTGCACAAGTGTGTTATTATTCCTAGTAGATTTTAGGCCATACAACTACATGTTTTTTCATATAGGAATATTTCTACTAACCCTTTCAAAATTTAAAATTCTATCTCTGAAGTTGTAAGGATCAGTTACCATTGTTTTCTATGTCTGCATATATGAAGCTTATTTTCTTAAAAATTTTGTTCATGGCTGAAACAAAATCTCAGGGTCCCCAAAATTAGTTATAAATAAATTTCAAAGGATGGATGCTTAAACAATCAATGGTAGCTTTAAATAAAGCCTAACTAATCAGAACTAGCAGGATTTCAAATGAGTTGACTATAAAAGGAGACAGGACAATAAATGAGATCCATATTAATAAACATAGTGATAAGACTACTATTGCCAACACAGTCAGCTTCATGCAGATCAAACTTGCAGCTAATTTATATTTCATGCTGTTTATTAACTGATAGCTAATAAGAATTATTCACATTTTTCATTGTATCACATCAAACTCTCCTAATGAAAATCTTCTCTGTTTTGCATGTAAGTTGCACCATTTCATAAAATTTGCAGCAGTCTTTGAGTCACTAAATAAAGTTGTCACTCAAACCTCATCTCCCGTTTGAGAACAGGGGAGTTGAATGGACATGGAATTAATTCTCCATATTATCTCCGCTTGATGAGGGCTCCAAGAGATCTTTGTCCTGTCACCTTTAATGGACTCCATCTAATGGAATCATTAGTGAATTTCTTATCATTTTTAGGGGAAAGATGCAATCTTACAAGGCTGTCCTTCATACATTTGGAAATTATTGTAATTTATTCTTAAAACATTCAAAAATTAAGAATGAGGAGACTATGCTTTATTTGGGTACCATAATATTGTAACAATAACATGCTGATTACAATGAGGGGGTCTAAGAATACTATTTCATGCTGATTACTCACATAGCATTCAAAAGTAGCTGCTGAAGCAGACAACGCTTTCACTCAATAGCTTAATATTTTACTTTACTCAGAAAATTTGCAGCTGGGAAAATGGAAATTTTTTTGGCTTCATTTATCTAAGAGTGCAGGAAAACTAATAATAAATGATTCCTTGATACCATGCAAATCTCTCTACATTCATGCTATGGAGATTGAGATTTTAATATTATTTTGCACTGCAGTCCGGGGATGAGTACTCATATTTGTTATCTTGTGCCACACTCTTCCCCTGTCCCCTCTCAGCTTTGCATGCTATTTTGATGAATGAAATTCACATAGGTGGATGGTAGGGGAAGAAGACTCATATTAGACAAGTATTTGATTCTCAAATACTCTCAAGTGTTTACTACTTTTATTGTATTTGGCTGTACTTTTATATCCTTAATTTGTAAAAACGAGCCACTCTCAAGTAATACTACTGCTAGTTGAGAAAATTTGCTGACTTGAGCTGTAACTTTTTAAATGACCACTGTATTGTTTTAATATTTACAATAAAATTGCCCAATGTCAGTACACATTCTTTCCTTTGCTTGAAAGCATCCTTGGACTTTTTATTGCTAATTGCCTATGATGTGACTAGTCGCTGATGAGGAAACCTAGGGAGCTGGGGGAAGTGGTGACATTGCAGATAACTGATCTGTACAAGGCAGTGTGTCCATGTCTGTGTGCATGTGCGTGTGCATGTGTGCGTGTTTGTGTCTGGGGTTGGGTTGAGGAGAGGAGTACATAAATTTCCTTCCAGAGTTCACTATAATACAGCCAGAGGCATATACTTGAAGTGCAGGAGGGAGATCGGTGAATCTGAGACATCAGCCAAACTGCTGGTATCAAAGTGATACAAAGGGCAGCCCACAAAGGGAGTTTCTGATGTCTAGACTTTCCTGGGTCCTGGAACAATTATCGGTAAGGAAAATGATGTCAGTTCAGAGAAATTTCATACACAAGATGCAAAGCCTATGCTGTTCGTTTTTGTTGGTTTAAAAAATATTTTTATTATGCCACTGACTGAACAGACTCTAACGTGAACTGTCATCTTTGGGATAGGTTATCTAACAATTTGCCCTTAGAAAGTCTCATGTTGCAGAACTTTAAACTTTCCACTATACAGAGAAAGACGTGTAGTTCTCTCTGCTTTTGAGCCTTTGGGTGCAATGTTTTTCTCTGGATAAAAGGTTCTTTCTCTTGTTTGTTTGGCAAACATTAACTCTCCCTTCCAGATGTGGTTCATGTGGCCCCTCTTCTATGAAGCTTTTCCTGAGAAAATCCTCCACAGCTCCATGCCCAGAGATACTTGTTCTTGTATTTTAAGCACTCTAATAAAGTACTTAACTTTCTTTCTTAAAATGTGTTGTCTCTTACTATTATTTGGAGAAGTCATTGGGGATAATCAAGGCTCCATCTCTCATGGCAAGCAGAACACTTAACAATCCTATTACATTTCCAAGACCCTTGTTGTTTCAACCAATACAAAGATAAGGGGTGGGGAGATGGGGAAAGTGCGGAAAACAAAACATGAAATGATGTTACTAACTTCCACCCTGCTAATTGATATTTTTATTTTAATACCTTCTTTGTTGCATTGACACATCTGTGCTGCGTTTCCTAAATTGAACTGACTCTGCCATAAATTTCAGAGCAATTTTTGAGCAGCTGAAATGTTTATTACACTCAATGTTCACACAGTGCACAGTGCAAGGAGTGTGAATGCAAAGAAGGGAAAGAACAAGTCACCATCTGGGAGGTATAAATGTGATGAGAGGTTAGTTAGTAGCAGCAGCATCTGAAAATGAGGAGAAATGGAAATAGTGTACATTAGGACTGTTTGGAAGTAAAACTGTGGAGAACTTAATGATTATGGAATTTTAACACTGGCAATACAAGTAAACACTTCTGCTTGGTTAAAATGAGATGTTGCTTAGCAGAGAGATGTATGTTCATCCTAGATTTTGTCTAGGTCTCTTTAGTCCTCTAGGTGGTAATAAAATTAAATGGAACCTCTAATTCATACCCTCAGAAAATTTCCATGGCTTTTCTAAAATTACTAAAAATTACCAGGGAGAGGAAGGAGTGTTTCTCACAAGCAATCTGACTTTCATTATCTGGTTTCCCTGAATCTTTGTTTTCTTATGTGCCTTCTGGATGTTTCCTTATTTGTGCTTTCTAATTTAGGACAAATATAGGACTAAGTTTTTTCCATCTATTTCAGTGGAAAACAACTATTTCAAAAACCCTCTGAGGAGTCAGCTAAACATCAGCCTTTATTGGAGTTTTGGGAGACAAGTTATTTCATCCTAAGATGTCATTCAACACTGCTATTTCTTAATTATTCTCTCTCTATTCTCCATTCCTCATTCATAATTCACCCTTGAATTCTCTGATCATTTGTCTTAGTTATCTTTTTGTCATTGTGACCAAACACCCAAGAAAAACAACTAAAGAAGGAAATATTTATTTTGCTTTCTGTCCACAGTCAGCTGACTCCATTGCTTAGGGTTGTGGTGATGCAGAAACATCATGGCAGAAGGATATGGCAGAGAGAAGCTGCTCACCTCAATGCAACCAGGAAGGTGAGAGAGAAAGACCCAGGGAGAAAGGGGCCAGGGTCTGGATGTATAATCCCCAAGGGCAGGCCTCCATGACCCACACCCTTCAGCTAGGCCCCACTGTCTAAGTTTCTAGTTCCTCCCAATCATCAAATTATGATCTCATCAACAGATTAAAGCACTGGTGAAGCTGGAGTTCTCATGACCCAATAAGCTTCTAAAAGCCTCAGCTCTGAATTCACGGTTCTTGGGGGATATTTAGATCTAAACCATAATATCATTTATAATAGAAGGCAGTTTAAGTGTTTCTGTTATTGTTTTGTCACATGATAATTTATACTTTGTGAGTCTCAGAGAAGAAAAATATCAATCCAAAGTGATCCATCAATGACAGGATCTGTAGACAAGACCACTGAGATGATTTCTATCTGTATTTTATACATTCAAGAAAACAGAGGAAAATTTTCACACAGACTGAATAAATTAGAGACATGAAAGATATAAAATACACTTAAGATTTTTGAAGTGAAAACATTGCCTGAGGTGAAATCTACAGCGAATGAGAGAAGTGAGCAATTCAAAAAGAAGATTCATGAACTTGAAAAAATAGGAATAAAATCTATCCAAAATGAAAGAGAGAGGATTGAGAAAACATGGGTAGAGTAATGGTAGTAAGATGTGAGAGAACCTCAGGAAGCCACATGCACATGTTTTTGGAATGACCTAAGGAGATGAAAAAGATACAGAGAAAAATGTGAAGAATAATGGCCCCTAAGTTTCCAATTTGATAAAAATGTCAATGAGAGGGAGTTATCAAACACACAAGAGACTGCACTCAATTTCAGAATGAAATTATTTAAAACCAGCGATAAACAGAAAATGCTAGAAGCGGAAGAGGGAGAAAACAAAAAGACACTTTGTGTAGAACAAAAGAAAGTTAAGAATGATAGCAAATTCTTCAATATGTGAAAGAAAACAAGCTAGAAGAAAATACTGCAACATCATTAAAATAATGAAAGAAAAGACCTGTCAAACTAAAATGTTTTACTCACTAAAAATATCTCTTAAAGATGAAAGTGATCACTCCAAACAATTTACACAAGAGAAGTAAAACACATCTCCACACAAGCACAAGTATGTGAATTCCACTGGAGCATCTGTTACGGTTTGTGTCTTGGTGGCTTCCTAAAGCCTTGTACAATTGTCGGTGGGGCTTTTGGTTGATGATTGGATCATAGGGGCATGAGACCCAGTGGATTAGTCTACGGATGACTTTATAGCTAGATGCAATTTGAGCAACGTGATCAGACAACTGGAAACTTATTGATGTTTATAGTACACTGTTGCCAACAATGGGAGCATGTGTGTTCTTTTCCAGCACACTTGGAACACTTACTGAAACGGACCAAACTGTGGGCCATAAAAACATCTATGAATATTTTAAAGAATTTAAATAATACAAAAATGGCTCTAAGGATAGGAAATTAGTTTGAAATCAACAATAGCAAAGTATTACATAATTTTAAAATATTGGTAATGTAATTACACGTGATTAAATACTTTATTGGTAATGAAAAAAAGAAGTAGCCATTTTGAATAAAGTAAAAGTGAAAATATTAATCACTGT
The DNA here is from genome assembly GCA_004365215.1 of Cuniculus paca. Lineage (NCBI taxonomy): Eukaryota > Metazoa > Chordata > Mammalia > Rodentia > Cuniculidae > Cuniculus > Cuniculus paca. The sequence continues at coordinate 18,511 of RJWT010005747.1, read as the reverse complement.
TTGGGGGACACCCTTCATGGTGGAAGAAAGAATAGTTTCACAGACATTTATGTGTCCTACTCTGCACAATCTATGAACATACTACTTTACATGGCAAAAAGACTTTACTGGTGTGATTAAGTTTCCTCACAAAGAGTTAGGTCTTATGTTCTTAGTCAATCTTAGATTTACTGTCTTTTTATTGGAGCATTTAGATTATTCACAATCAATTTATTATTGAAGATTCAAGTTTGCTGCTCAGGATTCAAAGACCTGGAGGCAGGGAAATTATCCTGGGTTATCTGAATAGGACCAAATTATTTCCTATGATTATTTGTTCTCTACATTCACTTTGGTTAAGTCTGTTCAGATATTTTGTCTGATTTTTAACTGGATGTTTTTATTTACTTATTGAGATTTGAGAGATCTTATATTCTAGATACAGAACTTTCAGATATGTGATTTGCAAATATTTTCCATGGGTGGATCTGAAGAGACTCTGAACATCACTTGTCATTAGGGAAATGTATTAGCCTTCTCAAGCTGCCATTGCGGAGTACGAGAGACTTTGGGGGTTTAAACAACAGAAATTCATGTTTACACAACTCTAGAGGCTGGGATGTCCATGATTAACTTTATGACATAGTTTGGTTTCTGGTAAGGGCCCTATTTCTTGTTTGCAAATGGTGGCTTTGTCCTCCTATGGCCTTTCCTTTGAAAGTGGGCAACTTGGGAGAGAAATAAAGCAAGCTCTCTGGTGACTCTGTATAAGACACTAATTCTGTTGACTAGGATCCTACCTTTATGGCCTTATTTAAACTAATTACTTCATAAAGTAAAGTAAAGTAAAATTAAGTAAAGTGAAGTAAAAGTCCTATCTCTAAATAGAGTCACATTAGGGATTAAGGCTTCAGCATAAAAATTTGGGGGGAATTAATTAGTTCATGTCAGGAAACTACCATAATATACTACTATATCACTGGAATATTCAGCATCAGAAAGATTGATTATTCCAAATTTGGTGGTAAGTGACTAGAACTCCAATACTAACGTAAAAATGTAAAGTGATAAAGTCATCTTGGAAAACAGCCTGGCAATTTCTTAAAGAGTTAAAATACATCTGCTATATGGACCAGTCATTTCACACGTAAGCATTTACTTATGGGAAATGAGGGTATACGTTTATTCCAAGCTGTGCACATTAAGTTCATAGATACTTTATGTGTAACAGCCATTTTTGAAAAAGCACAAGTGTGCATCAGTAGGCAAATGGGCAAACCAACTAGTCCAACCACATCATAGATACTATTCAGCAGTGTAGAAGAGAAAACTTCAACAGAAGCAACAGCATAGATGAATTACAGAATAACTATGTCGTGTGGAATAAACCAGACAAAAAAGGATATACGCTGTATGATTTTATTTTTTAATAAAACATTTCACAAAATGCAACTAATTTATAGCAATAGGAAGAAGAATGCTATGGATGAAGTGGGCACGGCAGTGCGGGAGGGAGGAATTGCCAAGGAGCGAAACCAAATTTCTTTTGGTGATGAGTTTTTTCATTATTTTGATTGTAATAATTATTTTAGGGATATATATATATATTTATATATATTTATCAAATGTATTTACTCTGTCTCCATTATGCCTCCACAAAGTTATTAATAAAACATACTCACAGTGAGACACCACTATATTCCTACTATAAAAAAAGAAAAATACTAAATGTTTGAGAAAATGTGTAAAATCCACAAGCCTCATACATTTCTCAAGGAAACATAAATACACAGTTGCCAACAAAACAATTTTGCATTTTCATAAAAACATTGGACATGTGGTTACCATTTAACTCGGTGATTTTATTCCTGAGTATCTGTCCCAGAGAAATTAAAGATATATGTCTATGTGATTCATAATGCAAATGTTTACTGGAATGTTTTACTATGCATTCATTGTAGATAAAAATACAACTCTGGTGTGCAACAACTGGTGAAAGAATAAACAAAATGTGCCTGGTCATTCAATCAAATACTGCCCCTCCAAAAAAAACTAGCACGTGTAAAACATGGGTGAATCTAAAAAAAATACCACATGAAAAAAATCCAGACGCAAAAACTATGTATAATAACATTCAATTTACATGAAATTTATAAGGGCAGAAAGCAAATCAGTGCTTCTAACTGGGAGTGCAGGGACTAACTACAGATAGATGTGATAGAATTTGGGGGATGATAGAAATGCTCTAAATCTGAGTGAGAGTTGAATCACTGTATAAATTTACTAAAAATTCTAAACGTTTTAAATGAGTGAATTCTATGCTCACTCAACAAAACTTTAAAAGCAAAACAATATAGAGCCACTGTCATGAGTCACGTAGTGGGATACACAAAGAGTTGATGTCAAATATGGTAACGGAAAAAGATGAAAAGTGGGATAAATGACTAACCGGCTTGTCCTTTCTTCCACATAATAGGCCTAGCAGAAGTCATTGGGTGGAAGTCAGTGTGTGGCATCTGAGATCTACACATCCTCCTCTTGGAACAACGATCTCTGCTGTTCACTGTTCTTTGCTCATCGAGTAAACAGGCACCTTCTTCTTTCTCTGTCAAAGTATTTTTTTCCCCCTAATCCTGAATGGGAGATGGTGATGTAGTTACTCTTCTTGCCTTTCTTTGATGTTGAACAGGTTTAATAGATGACATCTGTAAAGTGCTCTGAGGTAGTCAGAGAAAAGAGTTTGACTTAGTATGTCCAGATTTAATGACTAAAAAGGCCTGTTTGTTACTTCCCACCTGTCACCTCTTGCTTGTGTTCATTAGCTCTGTCTACTGTAAATGGAACTGACCATATCAATGAGATGGTGAGTAAACTTGTACATATTACACCTGCCAATAAAACTGAAGGTAAGTTCAATTCTTTAGAGGAAATAATTCAGTTAATGCTCCAGTCTTGTTTGCTTCTGTAATGTAATTAGAGAGGATGTGGCTTGTTTTCCCCAAACATACAACTCTCTTTTATTTCTTTCAAGTTGTTTAAAATGCTTGATTAAAAAATTCAACTGTACAGTGCCACAGACTTATACACACGCACCACTGTTATGTGTAGAAAAACACTGGTTTAAATACTGGTTAATTTAATTTTTTAGGATGATTACCAAAATGACTTACATTATTTCTCTTGGACAAATATCCAGGAAGGGAATGGCTGGGACATGTGGTAGGATACATATGCCTACTTTTATTAGAAACTGCCAACCACTTTTCCACAGTCATGTCATTGTGGAGTCCCATCTGCAATGCATGAGAATTCCTATTATTAGATCAAATGACATGAAGACTTTAAGCAATCAGATGGCATAAGTGAGAAGTACATACGCATTCTCTATGTGGTGTTTTATATTATGTACCTGAATCACAATAGGAAGTACTGATCTACTTAAATGGACTAAGGAACTGGGTGGCCACTTTAATAATCTTAGGTATAGTGTATGTTGAAAGTAAGGAGAATTTGAGTTAGGACAGCTGGGACAGGAAAGAGCAGGAAGGAAGGCACAGAAAGTACAGACAGGACACACAGGATGGAACTAATCTGATGTGGGAAATAAGAGTGAGAAAAATGACTACTGATTCTGATATTTGGTGCTGTAGTGCCTAAAAGAGGTATTTATAACGTAAAGAGATAATAAGAGGAAATTATTGAGGGGAGTGATGAGAAACTGATGCCTACTGTTTAGTAATTCTTTTAATAAAGATTTGTATTTCAGGTCTGGAGCTGAGAAGAGAAAGTAGATCAAAAAAGCAGATTTGGAATTGTGTGCATACAGGAAGGCGCTAGGGGATTGGTGAGATCACAGAGCTCCAGGACAGTGCTTTAACAGTACTGGAATTTGTGGAACTGAAGGGAAAGTGACTACGGTAAGGGATAGCAGTTAGGAAGAAAGAAAATTAGAACTCTGGGCCACTTGGGGAGCAGAAGGAGAAAAACCAAATCAGTCAGTTGCTTTAGAAATTTAGTTTAAAAAAAAAAAAGAAATTTAGTTTTACACTACCATAAAGAAAGGTTAGGCATTGGTAGGTAAATAGATGTAAATTGAGAGTATGATATTAAATGAAGTAAGTCAGACACACAAGCTCAAATATTGTGTGGTTTATCTTACATGAGAAACACTATGTATGTACAAATAAATTATAAATATATGTAAGTGTACATATACATGTACAAACAAAGAACAAAATAAAAGACACATAAATAGGAAGTAGGGAGAAGTTCAAATACTTCCTCAAAACTCAAATTTCATTTAAAAATATTTCAATGTGTCTTCTAATTGGTTTCATTTGTATTACTGGTTTATCTTAGCTTGTTGGAGAGAAAGTTTTTAGATCTGTTTGTTTCTTTTTGTAAGAAAATCTTTTTGGTTTATGTTTTATATTCTGAATAACTACTGTGAGGATAACAATATACAGTGTAATAACTATGGTGATCCTCAAATTATTTGATTATGAAGTTTCCTTTTATTGTTTCATGAAATAATAGAAAAGGACTTAGTTTTAATATTTTTGCAAAGTAGTTTGATGGAAAGCTATACAATTCATAAGCTTGATATTTAAAAGAATTTTTAAAAATTAGGTTTAAAGAAATTGTGATTAATTAGGTTTAAAGAAACTGTGATTAATTTTAGATGAGCTGGAAACTGTGATTAATTTTAGATGAGTTGGAAAAACAGCCACTGAGGTTAGATAACAAGCATCTCAGTATTTAGATTTGGAGTTATTTACACTTAGCAATGGAGGATGAATTTCAAATAAACAAGGACCTATGGCTGACTGACACAGCCTAGCCAACTTTCAAACACGTCCGTGTATGACTGAATCTTTTATCAGAGTGAAAAGATAGTGCCATGATATTAAATGATAATTATATGACTCATAATGGTTCTATTAGTAATTATAAATAGAGATCACAATTAAAACCATAGTCTCCAAGGTAGAGGTCCCATCTAATGATAAAAGTACGTGCTGATTCAGGCCTTATCACCAATAGTGCACCCTGGAGAGTTGCGGGAAGCCCACGTTTTGCCTCAAGCTGTGCTGTTGCCTCGGAGTGGATATTAATTTAAGATGTTACTGCTTATGTCATCAAATGTTCTTATTTACAGACTATAACCCTGTTAATTTGCAGTCTGTGATGATAAAGGTGGTTTGTATCGGTTCACTTTATTAGCACATAGCTTCATTGCTTTCCTTATTTGGTGTATCTTTATGGGAGGGTTTGGCTGGCGCTTTTATCTGGGCTTTAGAAAAATTTCTTCTGAAACAGCTAAAGATGAATTATGATAGGCGCTTGTAGTGTATTTTAAGATGTTTCCTGTATCAGAAGATTTTTGGATCAGATTTATTCATGTCTTATACATACAATCATCCTAAAACACTATTAAGAACCAATGTGCTTGTCATTATGTTAATAAGGCTTATGCCAATTGCTGGATATGAATACAGATGAAAACAGCATTTTCCATCTTTAATGGTGTTTGTACTTTAGCAGTCTACAAAGTTACCAAATATAACAATTTGTCTTTCAAAAGTTCTATCTGAAATCAGTTGTTGAGGACTCAGGATGTAGTTTGGCATATAAATAGGACACAGAAGGCATTAATGTGGCAAGTCAACCGTGATCCCACATAGCCCGTGACACATGCTGTTACCAATCTAACCCTTGAGTGGAAGAGCATTTATTTACAGAACACACGTGCAGAGATGTCACTCCAAGTACTGAACAGGACTGGACCAAATGGGGGCTCCTGAGGGAGGCACACGAGGGAGGGTGGGGTCCACTCCCTGTGTGCCAGTTTTCTTTCCTTTTGAAACTGTGTTTCGTTTTTTCATTGCCACAGACAGAGTGGGATACTGGCATGCCAATTCTGCAGATTGCAGCTCATGGAGTATTTGATCTGACCAGGAAATGTCCTTTAAGATTGACCCTGCTAAACTTAGAATGGTTCCTGTTCCGTCTCTGATACCAGGAGCTCAAACTGCTTATTAAAAACCTCTCAGTTGGAAATAAGACCATAGATCAGTCAGCCTTTTGCTGAACCATTAAGCCATAGATACCACTTTTACTGAGTAGGGTATAACTTTAGTTGTTATGAAGGAGATTATTTGCAGTGGTACATATCACCATAGTAACTAGATTTTCAAGCAGGGCTGTTGAAATAGAACTTGCGAGTCACACAGAAACAAGTCTACCTTGCACTGGCTTCAAAAGGATCATGTTGGAGGCAGGGAGACAGATTCATGATTACATGCCATTTGATCTATGATTGCTCAAAGGCATGAGTGAAGAGCTGGCAATGTGCACGTTCCTATCAATATGTTGCAACGTTACAACAAAATAATGTGTAGTCTACCATTGACATGCTGTAAGCAAAGGACCCAAGAAACAGCCACCTCTCATAACTGTGTGGCTTAAATTAACATAACATCTATGAATATGCCAAACTGACACTAGAGTTAGGTCTTCTAAAAACCTTAATTGGTATTCTAGAAGTTATTCACTTTACAAGAACATATGTATACTGTCTCTACCTGTGCACTCTGTAGTCATTGTGGGGGAAGAGTGTGTGGTAGACACTATAGTAAAGGTAAAAAATAAATGTAGTAAGAATTTAATGGGAAAATTCACATATTTTAGAATTGAAAGAAAATATAGATTACAAAACATTGAAATGTTAAACATGAGAGGCATTGTAAGGGTCATCTTATGCAATACAGCTAATTGTCAAGTGGAAGAGGGCAGCGAAGTTCCATATTGATTGAGTGACTTAATTTTGGTCACATAGCTAGTTAAATGTGAATAAGTCAAATATTGTGACTTCTAAATCAAGAGATTGGGGGAACTATGATGGAAATGAAAAAGAGAGTTTCTAAATCAATTTCTCACAGCAGAAGGAAGAAAACAAAATAAATATATATGAAATAACTAGAGATCATTATAGGGGAAAAAGGTTTAGAATTAAGGGTAAGGATGTTCCCACTGATTGTCTTTTAAAATTCCTTATTAATTTATAAGGTTGTCTTCTAAAAATATAGCTTGGATTGTCTGAGATTTCACTTCTCTAAAGCTGAAAAATATAAAAAAGTACAGGAACAGTCATAGAACACATTTGCAGACCAATTAATAACTGAAACTTAAAGATTTATATTTGGTTCAAGTCTCTCCCCTCCCAGCATGAGTAATATGAAATTACAGATAAAATCCACAAATGTTTAGTGAACTCCCACTATGTGGTAGGTGGATTTGTGGGTGCCAGAAATACACCAATAGGTTTTAAAATCCTTTTGAAATTGGCACATTAGAAAGTGTACATATTTATGGGACATGGTAATTAAATCAGAGTAGTTAGCATATCCATCATCTCATATATATCTTCGTGGTAAGAGCATCCCAAATCCTTCCTTTAACTATTCAATACAACATTGTGAACAAAAGTTAACCCACTACAGCAAAGCAGCATAAACTATTTCTCTTATTTCTTTTAACTTTATATAAAACTATGACTTTATATCTGTTGATGAACATTTCCCTATTCTTTCTTCTCTATACTCCTCTCCCAGTCTCTGGTAACCAGTCTCCTACTCTCAAACCAGCTTCTTTTGAGGAAGATCATGTGCTATTTGTCTTTCTGTCCCTGGCTTATGTCACTTAACATAGTATCCTCCAGGCTCATCTGTGCTGCCAGAAATAAGAGGATTTCATTCTTTTTTATGGTTAAGGAGTATTCCTATGTATATAAATACACAATGCATTTTTCGTCCATTCATCTGGTGACAGATATTTGTCTTATTTACTCTTCTTGTTGCTGTGACAATATACCTGACATCCAAAATTGAAGGAGGAAAAGTTTATTTAGCTCTAGATCCAGTCATCTCTGTAAAAACCCAACCTATTACTGTAGGAGTTCAGTTCCAAAGACAACTGAACCACATGGTCAGATACAGTCACAGCAATGACCTCACTCTCAGTACCAAATTCTGTCTTAGTTACTTTTCTTGTTGCTGAGACAAAATACTTGACACCCAAAGTAAAAGAAGGGAAGGCTTACTCAGTTCACAAGTTGCAGAGGTTTCAATTCATAACTGGCTGACACCAAGACAGGGTGGCAACATGGAGAAGAAACAGTTCATGATGAGCAGAAGGTAACAAAGCAACAAAAGGATGACCAAAGCACTTTCTATCCCTTATATGTTATCCGGGCTCCTCAGGGTGGGCAGCACTCACACCCTTAATCCTAATGCCCTCAATCCTAACATTGCACCATGAATTGATTCCAGGATCACATATTCCAGATCCAGCCACCTCTGAAAAAGCCCAACCTATTACTGTGTGAGGCTTTGGAGGGACATCAAAACAAAAGCCATAACAATTTTCCCAATTATTATGAATAGTCATTCAACACATATGTGAGTGCAGAGATCTCTTTAACATACTTATTTTAATATATATCCAGTGTTCAGTTCTTCTGAATCTTATGGTAGATTTATTTTTAATTTTTAAGGAGCCTTTATATTTTCCATAATGGCTATACTTATTTACATTCCGACCAGCAATGTATGAGACTTCCCCTCTCACCACATCTATGCCACAATTTATTATATTTTTGTCTTTTTGATAATGGCTATTCTAATGTGGGCAAGGTAGGTGTTTCATTGTGGTTTTGACTTTCATTTGCCTGATGCTTCATGATGTTGAGCACTTTTTCACATACCTATGAGACATTTGCACCTCTCCTGTGGAGTAAAAAGAATCAAGTTGCCGTATATATATGTTTCACCTTCCATGATGAATGTATTTATTAGGTACTATAAATATACACTAATAAAAGAGAGAGAAAGAAAGGGGAAGGAGAACAAATACCAATAGAATATGCGAACATTACAATGAACAATTTCAATAGCCCTGTCTCAAACAAAAAGTAACTGTAACAATAGAATATCTTCAATCTAGATAAAAGTAAATCAGATTATTATTATTATTATTGTTGTTGTTATTGGTGTTGTTTGAGCTTCATGTACATTTGGAACATTAATTTTGGAACTTCCGGAAAGATGGTAGAACAGTAAGCAGCAGAGTAAACAGTCTCTCTGAGAGAAACAGTTCAGAAGCTGGAATACAACATGGTGGAGGAGAAAAGAAGGAAGGAAGTGGGTCCCCTGGACCCAGGAAGAATCTAAAATATGAATTGAAGCCCATAAAGAAAGTAAAAAGAATTTAAATGAAGAAGAAGGTGGTGGCTGTGGCACCTTAGCCTGGAGTCAGACCCACCCTGGGACAGGAGGTGTTGAACTTGGGGAGAGAGGGTTGCAGTCATGGTCATAGTCGACCCGAGCCCTCTGTGGAGAGGCACGGCTTTGGAAGAGAGTGGCAGACACACTGATCTGCACTGGTTGGTGGTGAGTGCAGGGGACTAGATCCTCCCATGGGAGTGAGTGATTGGCCAGGAGCCATTCTGGAGTTGGGAAGGATAAACCCAGGGCCAGGACTGTTGCCGGCTTCTTCTGGCAGCACCAGGTTTTGGGTGGTCCAGAGGAAGTTGCTTGGACCGAGTTCCGCTCCCCTGTGCATTCCAGACAACATCACATAGGTTCCCAACCAGCTTACATCCACAGGCCCTGGCCAGTTCTGCTACCATGCAAATGCCTGGGGCCCTTGTGGGCTGGTACCCAGCTCAGTGCAGAAGCATGGGAACCCACCGTCAGATGCCCGTAGCCAGCACTGGCCAGAAAAACCAAACACTCTTGCTTTGGAGAAGTTGTGACCAGTGCCAGAGGTGCTTGGGACCACATTACCCAGGTGTGTGGAAGTAATCAGGAATAGGCCAAGATGAAGAGGGAGAGGGCAATCTCTGGCATCAAACCCAAGCAGCACAAGTCCAGGAGAGGTAAACACAGAGGAGATAGGGGATCAATAACCTGAAATGTCTGAAGCGATGTCAACTGAAGTGAAGAAACAACTTTATAAAGCTATAAGAGAAATTAGAACAGAAATTCTATCCCAGGTAAAAGAAGAAATGAAAAGCATAATAAAAGAATTACTAAGCATCTCTAAAGAAGACACATAAGAAAAAATAGAGGAGCATAGGAAAATGAGGGAAGCCACGAATGAACAATATAAGAGAGATTTCAAATGCATGAAACAGATTCAAAGAGATATCCAGGAAATTATAAACTCCATTCAAAGCTGGCAAAACCACTTGAAAGAACTGAAGATAGACTTTCAAACCTTGAAGACATCTTGTGAATGTGAAAGGAAAGATCTCTTAAAAATAACAAGGACTCATGAAGTAATAATTGAACAGCTGCAAGACAATTCAAAGAAGCATAACTTAAGAATTAAAAATGTGAGTGAAAAAGCAGGGGTCAAGACAAATGACACCAGGACCCTATATACAGAAATAATTTCTGAGAACCTCCCAAGCATGGAGAAAGAAAGTGACATTCAAATAAGTAAGGCATATAGGACTCCAGCTAGCCATAACCAAAACAAATCTACACCCAGGCATATAATAATCAAGATCCCAGAAATTCAACACAAGAACAGAATACTGAAAGCTGCTAGAGAAAAGAAACAGATCACCTATAAAGGAAATCCCATCAGAATCACAGCAGACTTCTCAACACAAACTATCAAGCCAAGAGAGGCTGGAGTGAAGTCATGCAAGTCCTGAAAGAAAACAACTTCCAACCCAGATTGATGTACCCTGCAAAACTTTCCTTCAAAATTAATGGAGAAACAAGATACTTCCATGACAAAGAACAACTCAAGGAATTCATGACCTACAAAGAATACCAAAGGGCATTCTAGAGAGAGATAAAAAGGACCATGGTCTCAGGAACAGTGGCAGAGGGGGACCATCAAGTGGGGTCAGTCGATTGAATGGAGAGGAAAACTAGGGAGCCAATGGCAGGAAAATAGTATGGCAAAGACAGTGCAGTGCATGGGGACCATAACTATTAATATAGAGGGAGGACTTCAATGATCCAATAGAAAGAAATACAGGCAGAGTGGACCAGGAGACAGGATCCATCAATATGCTCTATACAAGAAACACATTTAACTAGAAAGAAATTTCATAGACTGAAAGTCAAAGGAGAGAGAACAATGCCCTATGTGGAAGAAAAAAAAAATCAGAGTAGCTTACCCATCAACTGCAGAATGGAGAAGAAAGACATGGCATTTTATGTGGTTGAAACTTACTCAGCTATAAAGGAAGATAACCTCAAGGCTCTTGTAGGTGGATGGAGGCAAATTGAGATCATGCTCTTGTACGAAATGGTTCAGAGTCACATGGGTGAATTTCGTGTTGTCTCCCTAGTATAACAAACTAAAGGAGTTAGTGGGATCTGAAATGCACAATACATATTGGGAAAGTCAAAGGGGAGGAATTATCTAAAAAGGGAAGGAAGTGACTACTGTTAATCTATTATCATGATTTGAAACTCATACTGTCTTCATTGTTCTGAGTAGCTTTGTTTTATTCTGTTTTGTCTGATTTTATTATACTTGATGGCATGGACAGCTATTTTAAAGATAACAAAATATATAATTGCAGCCAGCGAGGATGTCCAATTATCTTATTTAGAAACCCTGTATTGCTTCATTGTTTTGTTTTGATTGATTTTATTCTGTTCTGTGTTGTTTGATTGTAATATGTCTAAAGGTGTGGGCAACTATTCTATAGATAACAAGAAGCATTATGGTAGCCACTGCTCTTTTACTAGTATCTTGAAGTTCTGTACTGCTTACATTGTTTTGCTTTGTTTGTTTTGTTTTTTGTCTTTTTTTTTTTACTGGTGTTATTTTGTTCTATTTTGTTTGATTTTATTTATCCCAGATGGTATGGGCACATACATTGCAGCTAACAAGAGGCATTATGGTAGCCATTATTGATTGCTTTTTACCCTTTTAGAAATCATGTACCATGTTCATTATTTTGTTGTGATTGACTCTACTCTGTTTTATTTTGTTTGGTTGTATTCTTTTCAAAATTAAAAAAAAAACCAGAACATTAATTTTTGTTAGGTATGTAGTTTGCAGGTATTTTTAACCATCCTATGGTTTGTCTCTGTCCTTTGTTGACTATTTCCTTTGCTATGCTTTTTAGTTTGGTATACTCTCCTTTGTCCATTTTCGCTTTTGATACTGTTGGGGGTCTTATCCAGAATATCCTGGCCTAGAACAAAATCATAGAGAATCCCCTCTTTTTGATGAGTAATGTTATCATTGCAGGTTGTATATTTAAATATTTAACACATTTAATTTGATTTTTCTATGTGATGAGAAATACAGACTCAGTTTCATTTTTCTATGTGTATATTCAGGTTTCTCAGTAGCATTTATTGAAGCATGTCTTAGGTACTTTTCTTGTTGCTAAGACAAAATACTCAACACCCAAAATTAAAGGGAGAAAAGCTTATTTAGCTCACAGTTATAGAGGTTTCAGTCCATATTGGCTGGCTCCAAGGCAGGGCAGTATGACAGAGGGGCAATATTTCATGGTAGTGGAAGACAGCAAAAGCAACAAGAACAAAAAGGGTGAAAACAAGCCTCTTTCTGCCCCCTTTATCTTATCCAAACTGCTGGTTTTAAGGTGGTTCCAATCCAATCAGTGGACCAGACCAGCAGTCACTCAACCTTAATCTCTGAACCCTTAATCCCAGCATTGTACTATGAATCAATCATGAACTCTAGATTCAGCTGCTTCAGAAAAATCCCTATCTAAAATCACATGAGTTCTTTTTTTTTTTTTTTTGGTATGTGTGTGGTTAATCCAGACCCAAACCATAACAATGAGATTGCTCTTTTACTAACATATGTTGTTGGCAATTTTTTGGGTCATAAATCAGTTGACTGTAAGTTTGTGAATTGATTTCTGTGTTATCTGTTCTGCTCCACTGGCACACATGTCTATTCTATGCCATTTTGGTTAGTATACCTTTGCAGTATATTTGGAAGTCAGGTAGTGTGATGCATCCATCTTTGTTCTTTTTGCACAAAATTGTTTTGGCTATTTGAGGCATTGTTCTTTGGTTCTATAGGAACTATATAATCATTTTTCTATTTCTTTGAAGAATGTTATTGGTATTTTGATTGGAATTGCATTGAATCTGTAAATTTCATTGGTAGTATGGGAGTTTTAAAATATTAATTCTCTGAATCCATGAATAGAGGATGTCTTTCCACTTGTTTGTGTCTTATTCAATTTCTTCATCAATGTCCTGAGGTTGTTAGCATAGGGATCTTTTACTTCCTTGGTCGAATTTACCAGTAAGTAAGTTCCACAGCTATTATAAATAAAACGATTTTCTTGATTTCCTTTTCAGTAGTTGGTTATTTGTGTGTGTATACTGCTACTGATTTTTGTATGTTGATTTTGTGTTATGCAAATTTACTGAATTTGTTGGTTAGTTCAAACTCCTTTTTAGTGGCCTCTTTATGACTTTCTATATATAAGATCATGCTACCTACAAATAACTTTGAAGAGAATAAACCAAATGAAATAAAACAGAATAGAGTCAATCAAAACAAAACAATGAATGTGGTATAGGACTTCAAAACAAGATATAAGTAAATCAATAATGGCTACCGTAATCCCTCTTATTATCTTCAAAATAGCTGCCTATACCATCAGGCATAATAAAATCAAACAAAACAGAACAGATTAAAACTAATCAAAACAAAACAATTAAAGCAATACAGGACTTCAAAACAAGATAATAGTAGAACCACAGTGGCTACCATAATGCCTCTTGTTATCTTCAAAGTAGTTATCTGTACCATCAGACATAATATAATCAAACAAAACAAAATAGAATAAAATCAATCAAAACAAAACAATGAAGGCAATACAGGGTTTCAAAACAAGATAATAAGAAATCAATAATGGCTACCATAATATATTTTGTTATTTTTGAAATAACTGTCCATGCCATCAAATATAATAAAATCAAACAAAATAAAACAGAATAAAACCAAACTAAAAAGAACAATGGAAACAATACAGGGTTTGAAAACATGATAATAGATTAACAATGCCCACTGCCTTCCCTTTTTAGACATTTCCTTCCCTTTCACTTTTGCAATACCTATTGTGCATTTTGGATCCCACCAACTCCTGTAGTTTTTTTTATACTAAGGAGATAACATGATATTCACCCATGTGACTCTGAACCATTTCATCCATGAGCGTGATCTCAAGTTGTATCTATTTACCTGTGTCTTGGTTACTTTTCTCTCATTGCTGGGACAGAACATCTGAACCCAAAGTGAAGCAAGGAAATGTTTATTTACATTACAGTTTCTGGGGATTTCAGTCCATAATAAGCTGGCTTCAAGGCAGTGTGGCGTGGCACTGGGGCAACACTTCAAGGGAGCAGCCAGAGCAAAAGAAGAACACCAGCCTCTTCTCCCTTATATTGTACATGGGCCACCTCCTCACTTCAGGGTGGGTGTAGCTCTAACGAAATCTTGCCCTCTTTTGCTCAGGTGACGATGTTTACAAAGTAAGAATGCTGGCTCACGCTGAGTCTCTCAGTTGAACTTCTAAACTTCTCAAGTTGACACAATGTATCAACCATAACAACCTGCAAGAGCCTTGAAGTGATCTTTCTTTATAGCTGAGTAGCTTTCCACTGTATAAAATGCCATGTCATTCTTATGTATTCTGCAGTTGATGAGCAAGCTAGCCCTACTTTTTTTCTGGTTTTCTGTCACATAGAGCATTGTTCTCTCTCCTTTGGCTTTCAGTCTATGAATTTTCTTTTGAGTTAAATGTGTTTCTTGGATAAAGTATATTGATGGATCATGTCTCCTAGTCTACTCTGCCTGTGTTACTTTTTATTGGTGAATTGAGGCCATCTACATTAATGGTCATGGCCAACATGCACTGGCTCATCTCTGCTATGCTGTTCTCCTGCCATTGGCTCTGTACTTTTCCCCTCCACTCAATTGTGTGCCCTGCTTGATGATACCCATCTTCTGCTCTTCCTGGAACCATGGTCATTTTTATTTCTCTCTAGTATATCTGTAGGGTTGGTTTGGTGGTCATGAATTCCTTGTAAGTTGTTCCTTGTCATGGAAGTATCTTGTTTCTCCATTAATTTGGAAAGATAGTTTTGCAGTGTACTTCAATCTGAGTTGGAAGTTGTTTTCTTTCAGGAGTTGCAATACTTCACTCCAGTCTCTTCTTGACTTGATGGTTTGTGTTGAGAAGTTTGCCATGATTCTGATGGGTTTTCCTTTATAGGTGATCTGTTTCTTTTCTTAAACAGCTTTTAATATTCTGTTCTTGAGTTGAATTTCTGGGATCTTGATTATTATATGTCTGGGTGTAGATTTGTTTTGGTTATGGCTAGCTGGAGTTCTATATGACTCATTTATCTGGATGTCACATCCTTTTCCCATGTTTGCAAAGTTTTCAGCTATTACTTCTATAAATAAGCTTTTCACGTCTTTGTGTTGACCCTGCTTTTTCACTGACACCTATTATTCTTAAGTTATTTTGCTTTGCATCATCTTGCAGTTGTTGAATTATTTCCTGGTTCCTTGTTATTTTTAAGAGCTCTTTCCTTTTGGGATTGCAAGGTGCAAACCTGTCTTCAAGGTTTGAAACTCTATCTTCAGTTTCTTTTAAGCTGTTTTGCCAGCTTTCAATGGAGTTTTTAATTTCCTGGATATTTCTTTGAATCTGTTTCATGCATGCTGAATTTTTTTTGTATTGTTCTTTAAGGTTTCCCTCATTTTCCTATGCTCCTCTATATTTTTATCTATGTATTCTTTAGAGGTGTTTAGCAATTCTTTTATTATGTTTTTCATTTCTTCTTTTACCTGAAATAGTATATGTGTTCTAATTTCTTTTATAACTTCATGAAGTTGTTTCTTTACTTCAGTTGCCATCAATTCAGAAACTTCAGGTGTGTGACTCCCAATCTCTTCCATGTTTACATCTCATGGACTTGCGCTGCTTGGGTTGGAGGCCAGAGGCTGCCTTTTGCTTGTTTGTCTTGACATATTCCTGCGTTTTTCCAGACAAGTGGGTTGTGATGTCCCAGGCACTTCCTGCATTGGCTCCAATTTCTACGAAGCATGATTGTTTGGTTCTCCTGGTCATTGCTGGCTACGGGTATCCAGTGGTGACCATTGGGAATGCTGGTGTGGGGCTGACTGCTACTTTTCCTAGCCTGTGCTCATCCCCTTTGGCAGCTGAAGTGCTCATGGGAGCAGGGCTAGCCTGTGCCTCCCGGACCTGAGCTGGTTACCAGTGAGGAGCCTCCCCCCATGGCAGCTGGAGTGCATCACGCCATGTATTAATTTTCAAAATTCATGGCAGAGGCAAAAGTGCAATGAAGAAAACTTCAACATTCAATGCCTTTTTTAGGTCTCAAAATCCATCTCCTTGGAGTATTTATTGCCAGGAATTTTTTCTTGAAGACTTGAATATTTCATAATATTAACATGCAAAAGATGAAAAATTTGAATCCTCTGAGAGAAATTATTGCTGTTAATATCCATTAACCCTTGCTGTTTTACTCTTTCAAGTTATTTTCCATGAAAATCTATGTGTATGAAATATGTGATGTGAAAGCAAGTTCTCTTCCTCAACCCAAGAAGATAAAAGATTTCATAGGAAGGGGGCCATGGAGCAAATCCTGAGCAGGAAAGAGTTCACATGTTAGTAAAAATCTAAGAAGGTCTCAGTTTTTTCCCTAGGCACATGAAAACTACCATTCATCCAGATCCATGTCCCCAGAATCTCATGAGTATATATGGTCCACTGTGGCTCCTGGAGAACAAATACTGTACATAGTTTCCTGCAGGAAGAAACTTTTCAGCCAAAACTCTCAGCCTTCCACCCTAATGCTGCCTGCTGTGAGTCCCTTCCTAAGCACTTTTGGTGAAACAAGATCAAGTGTTGCGGACTCACCCATCTCAGAGTCACATTAAAACCATGACCTACCTTGCAGGGTTTATCCTCCATGTGACTAGTCAGAGAAGAATGGGGATAGCTCATTGTGTTTCTTCTCTGGTCAGGTGGGGTTTCTAAGCTCATCTGAAACTTTCTATGGTCCCAAGAGGGATGCAGCCATAGCCGAAAAAGATGGAAGACTGGAAATAGCACTGCATTTGTTAGGAGGAAATTCACACAGCAGCAAATGTGCCTTTGATTTATGAATGAAGACTGGATGAGAAATGGGATGTCCTCTGGATTCCAGTAACTAGAGATCATCCAGGTACAAGGATCTTTCCCAAACCTGTAGTCAACATTTGCGCTGAAGGAGAAATATAAATTAACACTGAAAAAGTGTTAATTGAGAAAACACTGAATTAAGTTTTTACTCAGAATTTTCAAAGATTAAGCTGGTGCCATCAAGTAGAATGGAGGTACAAGATAGAAAGTATGCACACATATAGAAAAGTAAACTGCCAGAAATTTCCACATTTGAGTTCATTGCCTGAGAAATCTGTATTCATCTCATAACTTTAACTCTAAGACCTTAATGCTTTTGATAATATGTATTTATTTGACAAGCTATGAAAGATATGACGTTTGAAAGCACTAATTAATTTTTGAAATGTAATTGCAGTGTGCTAACAAAATTTTAATTTTTCAATTCCTATAAGTTATATATTAGCAACACTAAGCTAACATAACTTCTTATGTTTCCAAAGTCTGATAACTGAAGACTTAAAAATTTTCAAATCAGTTTCAGTGAATTATATTTTGGGAATGTCTACTTTTTAAAGACCTCAAAAAGCCTGATTTTCAAATATAAAAGACGCCTTTGTTTTTAAAAATCTCAAAGTAGAATGGTTGTTAGTACCCTTTCCTGCTCATTTCTAATTCATTTGCACAATAATGAAACAAAAAGAGGAATGGATTTTCTATTAGTTGCATTGTTTTATCAGTGCAAATGTAACCACTTGCCACATTTGTCTCTTTTTCTGAAATTATGTCTTGGATTTTACTTAGCTGATAACATACCCTTTTGGGAGAATGGCTTATTATGACTGTAATTTGAAAAATTAAATAGGGACTGTCAGAACTTGAAATTCAAAATAATATTTATAGATACTATCAGGAAAGACATTGAGTGTATTTTTTCCCCAGTTCTTCCTGTGATTCAATTTCTGAGGAAAATATTATCAGTGGTCAATGTACTTTTTATTATCCCCTTCTTTCTTCCTAAAAAAATCTTGATTTTGCCTTTTCTGTAAGTCCAACAAACAACATCTAAGAAGTGACATTTAAACTATTTTTCCTTGAAGACTTGAAAATTTCATAATATTAATATGCCAAAGATGAAAAATTTGAATTCTCTGAGAGAAATCATTGTTCTTAATATACATTAACCCTAGCCATTTTACTCTTTCAAGTTATTTTCTTTATTTTAGATTTTTATGAAGTTTGAATATAACACTCTTTGATGTAGTTTTGGCATTTACTCTGATGCTCTCTGAGCTTCCCAAATCCATGTTC
>RJWT010005746.1:0-30406 GCA_004365215.1 Cuniculus paca | reverse complement strand
TGTCCTAGAACTTCAGTAAAGGTTAATAGTTGTGACATTGTAAAGGCACATAATTTGCTGGTGGTGAATCTGAGCTGCTGATAGGTGCACTCATATCTTTTATTTCTATTGGTAAATGTTAGTCAAACATGGTCATTTTTACTAGTTATCTGCCTAACAAATTAATTTCTTCTGGGAGAATTTAGGCTAATTGGAGAAATTAATAAAATCCATCCTTCTCTCCAATTCAGTGAGCAGTGTGCTTATTGACTCTAGATACAGATAAAGTGTGGTCCTTGCACAACAGATGAATGCAAATAGTACTCAGTGTCCCCATGTGTTTTATGCCTCTAAGGTGCCTCTCATTTTCTTAACCATTGAGAATAAAATAGAGGAATTTGGTGCTAGAAGAGACTATCTTCTTCCATTCAATAAATGAAGAAATTGTTCATTAGAATAAAATGCTGGCCCAGTCACACATATCCTTCCCTATAAAAAGGCCTTTGGCTCTCAGTTAGTTGGGTGCTTTAGGCTTGGGGACCCCCATGGCTGTCCTGGATTTGAGAGTGAAAATTGTTGGGTTCTGAAGCTGCAGTGGTCACCTGGCTATAAACCACACAAGTTGAACACCTCCTTTCCTCTCGGGGATGCATGTGGCAGCTGCTGTGTATCTGCTGACTTTGCTGACCTGATGGAGCCAGGAGGCTCCCGAAATATGGACAGTCACCTTCCTGATGAATACCTGGCTGTCTGGCCTGAAGGTATCTGTCCTTGCCTAATCCTGTGTAAGGCTGAGTGTGAGAGTGGGCTGGGCAAGTGAATGGTGAGTTAGCAGCCTTCCTCTTAGATCTACATAGAAGAGCACTCCAAGAAGGGAAAGAAGTATTTATTTTGCTACACTTCTCTTTGAAGCCATCCCTGCTATTCATAGCCTTGTGTGACTCTTGTAGAGGGAGAGTATGTGTTCTCTCACTAGTCTTCCAAAGTAGAATTCTCTCCATTGTTTCGTAGCTGTTTGAGGAAGGATAGTTTGTATATAGGAGTTATTAGGTAGCTCCTCTGGGCCTAGACATGAAATTAGAAGAGCCATGAGGGCAGTAAGTATCCAGTGCAGTGATTCTGTGACTCTGGCTGTTGCTCATAGCTACAACTGGCAATTAATTATTAAAGCGATAAAGTTCATTGATAACTAACTGGTCATAATTTATTCTGCCCCATCAAGTAAAGACAACTCCTTGGCTTCTCAAACTTTCTCTACCTGGATCCTTTCTGTTAATATGGAACAGAGCATATGCTTAAATTTTAGAAGTCTATATAATTAATAAAGGTAGTTTTAAAGGTAGATAATTTGAATATTTTGTTTCTTTTTAATCTACTCAATTCCATCTCTTTTCTCATACTTTCTCTTTGCCCATTTTGAATGCAGAGAAACTTGAGAGCCACTACATTTTACGTTAGGTACAGACACCTGAGTTTGAATCTACGCTCTGTCATTTACTTTCTATGTAATCTTGAGTTGCGTGCTTAACCTCTGTGTGCCAGAACTTCTTACATGGAGAAAATAATAGCTTATAGTCTCATAAGAGGGCAGTGACGAGATGATACATATGAAGTGCTTAGAAAACCACCTGGTATGTACCATAGTATGTTCTTAGGACATTAACTGTTTATTGTTGAAAGAAGCTGTGGTAATAAAAATATTAATATTACCACTGTTATTACTACAACTCCAACTCTTCTGGTCAAAGTTGAATTATCTATATAATTCATTTGCATCTTAAAAGGATTAACGGTGATCTATCCATTATATACATATTCCTGCCCTAGCAGAGGGAATGTTAAATAAAGGACAGCAGGAGAATGATTCCTGTTTACAAAGCATGCTAGAAAGCCCTTTCTTAACCTCCTTGTGCTGTGCTTCCTGAGCACCTAGGGGAGAGAATTTCTGCTTGATGAGGTCTGACCCAGGGTATTCCACTCTCACTTAGTGTTAAAAACCCAATCACATTCTAATCAAATGAACTGAATATAGATATTAATGAAAAGTCTATTTTTAAGATCAGCCTAGAGAAGATAGTTTTTATTCTCTTTCAGATTTAGAGAAAAAACAGCCAGGAACAGGTTGTGCAGAAGGTATGTGCTCTTCTAAGATGTAGTATTCTTGTGACTCTTAAGTTTTCTGTTTTTTTTAATTTCTAGAAAGTTCCTAGCATCCTGGAATCCTGGAGCTCCTCACAGTACCTGACAGAGTTTCAGTCACATAGTTAGTATGGGGCTCCATCAATGTAGTTAAACAGCTCAACAGGGCTTCCTCCTGAGTTTGTCTTTAACACCTTGTGCTTTCTCTATGATCACCAGGTATCTCAGATGAAGACATCATAAACATTACTCTTCCTACTGGAGTCCCCATTCTCCTGGAGCTGGATGAGAACCTGCGCGCTGTTGGGCCTCACCAATTCCTGGGGGACCAAGAAGCCATCCAGGCAGCCATTAAGAAAGTGGATGACCAAGGAAAAGTGAAACAAGCCAAAAAATAAAGTTTTTCCCACATGGTGGCTGGCCAGGAATAGATGTGCCATGCATTGTGTTGTGGGTGCTGATTTCTCTCTTTTTCTCCTGATTTTTCAGATATTTCCAAGGCTAGGTGGTACAGTTTGTGTAAACTTATTTTGGCTCAGATAATGCTTATAGATGCATAAGTGTTTATGTCATAAGCCTTAGAGGTTAGCTTTCCGGCTAATCCTATTTGAACTAGTCACCAGGTTAGTAACCAGTGGGGTTTAATCAGGTCGTTCGTTAGTTCCTAAGATGGGAGAGTCACAAATGGAAATAAAGTTTAAGGTATTCATCATTCAGTAAATCTTTCAGACACCATCAACAGGAACTATACCAATAGGTAGTTCACCTTTTCATTTCGTAATACAAAGATGATAGTAAGGATTACTAGATAATGTACAATACACATAAATATTTAATTCTAGTCTTTTCCTTTAGGAAAAGGAATGCTTTGGTAGTTGAGACCAGAGACCCATTAAATGGGAAAGTCACAGGTAATTTTTTCAAGTAGGCTAACCAACACCATAACAAGGCCCTTTCTTGAGCCTAGAGTCATCCTTTGTTTGAACTCAGTAGAATTCATCAGCCACTAAAATGAGCAGGATAGATACAGTTATGGCTATTTAAGATCCATTTTTTGTTTCGTTGTTTTTTGAACTTTAATCTTGCGATTGGTTTAAAAATAAAGTTTGGCGACTGAATATTGGCCCAAAGTGTCTCCGTGTGTTTCATCAATTTTCAGTAGGTGTCTGAACTAGCCTTTGAGCACTGTCTTCTTGTAACACTCACAGGTTTGCTCTTGTTTCAACACCCAGACTCCTGATTTTCTGTAAATTTCAGGTCGGAGTTGGGGAAGGTGAAATACAGCATGTGAATTCCGTTCACCTGAGCAGGGGTGATGGTACATTGGGGCTATCACACATGTTCGCTGTTCATCAACTGAGGACAAAAAATTATGGTCTGTTGTGCAGAGTCACCAGGGTGGCCATAGACAGAAAAGATCGTTTGTCAGCCTCAATGATACTCTTTTCCATAGTGTATTTTTAGATGCTAAGGGTGTATAAGTCATCATTTCTTTAACTACTGCTTCTATTTCAAAACAAGTCACGTATATATCAATGATAAGTCCTGTAAAATATTTGCAGTTATATCCGTTACAATTATTTACCATTTTTCCTAGTTTCCTATTGATGGAATCATTTATTTGTATTCATTTTATAGTAAAATTGGCATTTGAAAGAAACAAATTATAAAGTCTTTGCTGCTGTTTAGTTTCCATTGGATCTTTAATTTAGGACTCCTAACTCCTAGGGCTTGGCTGAAGATGACTGAAGAGATGAACTTGGTCTGCGCACTGCCAGCCACGTACAATTTGCATTTATTACTCCCTATAGAGCCCTTCATTTTAGTGCCACTCAGTATGACCAAATATGTAATTTGGTATTCCAGAATTCAGAAATCATGATTGAAAATGCAGCTTCCTCAAATTTCAAGCCTACAGCTAATTTGCAACTCTGACCATTTTTCAATAGCTTCATCTCTGAAACACCTCAGAGTGGTGGGGCCTATGTGGTGACCATGTCTTCATGCTGTTGGGTTCTTCCTTTGTCCCTCACCCATGTCCACTTCAGGGGACCCTCCCACAGAGCCACACTCACATTCAGGCACTGTGGGATCTTGCAGACTTCCCAAGATAGGGATAAGCTCTCAAGATAGGAAACAACTGGTCTTAAGGTTTTTGAGATCTTGGCTGAAATACATGTGAGCAAGAGGTGTTTATGAAAACTACATAAAATTACTTTTAGCAACTCAAGCAAGTGCTTGAACACTTTAGTGCTTCCTTAGAACATCTAGAGAACCTGTATTCTTTTCCTTTTTAAAATGTTACCCAGGATTTCTGGTGCCACTCCTAGAAACTAAACTTTTCAGTACCCTAGCCTGATCATATACCACAGACACTGTAAGCTTGTCTTACGAAAAGAGTAGTTCCTCTCCAAAAACCAGAAGTCCTCACAATGCCTAGTACTAATGTGAGCACTGATATAGCAAAGCATCCTTAGCTAGAATACATAGTGTCTAATGTGTTTTTCCTTGGTAAAGTGTAAGGAGGATCAAGGTTACCTATTTCCAAGCTCATCTGCATTCTTTTGCTCATGACCACATTTATTTTATTAAAATACAATTCCCAATGTACACATTGATAGCAGCACTTGTTTGTCTTCTAGACAAAGCCTCTCCATTCCCATAGCCTTCTAGAGAAGTTTGTGGTGTTGTTAGCGCAAGTGTGTGTGAGTGTGTGTGTGTTTGGACAGAATGTTAGTCTGTTAGGAAAAAATCCCTGTTGGGTTTGAATTGGCCAGCTTGGTGACAAAGCAAAAATCCTCCTGGTCATGTTGCTACTCTCAGGAAACAGGTCACGTAAGTCAAATACTCCCTCTTCCTGCTCTTTCTACGATGTACTGAGAGTTCTTTATTTTCTTGGCCCCTTTCTGATTCTGACGAAATGGCGGAGAAAGCTTTATTAGATTTATTATCCTTAGTGTTATATTTTATTCATCTTTATGCTCTTAGCGTGCAAGTGTCATATGAGGGTCCCTTCAGAGTTGTTTCCCTCTTTACCCAGAAAGTCGTCCTGCATCCTTTTCTCAGGAACACACTCGCATTGCCTCAGTGTAGAAGATCTTGGTCTTGTTCCCTGTTTTTGTCTTTTGAATGGCTGAGTTTTGCAAGTTTTGGGTTCATGTATGCAAGGCCTTTTGTTCTATTAAATTCTGTCTCCCCTTGGAGCGGATCTGGCTGTGACATGCGTAGCATGCTGTAGCCCAGGGACTTTCACACTGGACCATGAGGGGAATTGAAACCTCTGGTCCTAGAGGTGGTATGGAGCATTTGAAATATAGGAATACTGTAATCATCCAGTGTCCCACTAATGACAAAGTCACTGTCCTTCTACAATTGGTAGTTTGTTTATTGGAGAATGTTGTGGTTTAAACAAGTCTTCTAGTAGCTGATGTAGTAGAAACAGTTCCCAAAGTCATATGTTAATGACAGTTGGAGGTGAGACCTTGGAAAGGCAATAAGGACTAGATGACCCATGAGGGTCAGACCCCATGGGGGCTTTAGTGGCATTATCAGAAGAGAAGAGAAGGGGAGGGGAGGGAGGAGAGGAGAATCCTGAGCCAGCACACGTGCTGTGTCCCATCATGTGTTGGCCTCTACCATGTTATGATAGCAGGAAGGTCCTTGTCAGATTCTGAATAGGTACTAATACCAACTTCTCAACTTCCCAGTCTGTGGAACCATGAGCCAGACAAACCTCTGTTCTTTATAAATCACCTGATCTGTGGCATTTAGCTACAGAGACAAAACATGAAGAAGCTAACAACGTAGAATGGTTCTTTGAGGCCCGTCCAAGGTGATTCCATTTGCCACCTGGCTGTCCTGTGGGCCTCGGCAAGTCCTGACACAGGTGCCAGATTGCAGCAGATGGAGCTGCCCATCCCTGTATTTGCCAAGACCTGTGGAATTCCTGATAAGGATGAGAACAGAGTGCACGTAAACATAATTCTTCCTGTGGTTTCTGGTTTCAGCTTTTGTTGATTTGCTATTTAATTTAGAGGCCTATATAAACAAGAACTTGGTAACCAGAGGGGCAAAGGCTGGCTTTGGTAGTGTGGCTGTCTCTAAGCATCCATCGCTCTATAAGTCACCTCTAACGAACCCATTTACTTGACAAGCTGAGCTTGTCTGCGTTATTCTTGGTTCTGTTGGTGCCTTCCCAACTCAGAGCCAGGTGTTTCTTTGACACCTCCCTGGGAAGTCTATCCAGCAGCAATCTAGTCATCTCATCTATCCTTTAGATCCTGGTACACTAAGTTGTTCCCAGAAATATATGGTAAGTTCCCAGGATGCATTTTTAAAGGCAAGCTGGAAGCCACCACCACATCTTGTGTACATGCCACAAGATCACGTTTACTTACTTGCTTTTTATGTGAGTCAGTCTGGACATTTAAGCTTCCATCTACTCTGATTTGACAGATGCATGTTTCTAAAAACCTTTTTATGACACAAAATTTTAAAAGATCCACAAAAGTAGAGCATAAATAGCACAAAGGGCACTCACGTACCCATCGCCCTTCTCTCGCATCATCACCTTCTCATTCCTCCCTACCCCACTGAACTAGTTTGAAGCACATGGCAGAAATCAAAGAGGATAGATTTTGCAAAGGGAGATATTTTTCTGTCAGTTAAAATGAAAGTCAACAGAAGCCTGCTGTGACACACACCTATGACCCCAGCACTTTCTGGGACTCAGGCAGGAAGATCTCAAGTTTGCACCTAATCTGGCAACTTAGTGCCTTGGCAAGATCTCGTCTCAAAGAAACTAAGGGCTGGAAATGTAGCTTATTGTGAAGACCCTGGGTGTAATTCCCAGCACTACCACCATTAAAAAAAATAGCTATCAGTATTCTGTTCTGAACTTTGTCCCTTTGGGTACTCCAAAAACACCTAATAGCAGTCATGGCAAGATAATCTGACTCCAGTTTTGCCTTGTACACAGCCTAAATTATCTCTGGCTGCTGTCTGGAGTCCTGATAGCTTACGCCATGTGCCTTCTGCAGTACAATGTGGGTACTTCTTGTGTTAAATGTGTTTAAAGATGATAATGTTGCTAGGTCATTTAGTAAGTAATTCTGAAACAATTTTTTTCTGAAACAATTTTGGAGCATCAGAAATGAGTAAATTTATTGATGTTGTGATCAGGCTAATTACTATGAGAGAAGGAAGATAAAGAATGGAAGGAGGTAAATAAGGACCTTGTGTTATTGGCTTTGAACTGGAGGTACTCAAATAAATGTGCACATGTATGTATAAACATGTGTGTTTGTACCCCCTGCCCCGTCCTGCTGGTTCTGTCTGTGTCCTCTGAAAGGTCCTAGAAGCCATAACTTACCAGAAATCAGCACATTTAGTTTCTTTTTCTTAATATAATTAAGTTTACTGGTATAATTTAGATATGCATAATGATCACATTCATCATAGGAAATTTGTACCTGTACCTGATACATCTTAGTTCTCTTTTTTCCCATTCCCCTCCCCTCTCTTCACCCCTTTTCCCTCCTTATTTGCAAAACTTTGTATCCTTTTTTTCCCCTCATTTTTTCTTTTCCCTTCCATTCCCTCCATTACCCTTTCCTTTTGAATAACTACTTCCTATTTCACAATATCTATTATACATATTGGTTCTTATTTACACTTTTAGTTTCTCACACCAAAGAGACAATGCAATATTTCCACACAAGTATCCAATTTATTTCATTTAAGAATATGGTCTCAAGTTCCATCCATTTAGCTATAAATGTGTCAAGTTTATCCTTATTCATGACTGAGTAATGCTCCATTATTTAAAAAACACACATCTTTTTTATCTATTCATCAGTTGATGGGCATTTGGGTTGTTTCCAAGATTTAGCTGTTACAGACTGTACTGCTATAAACATGGCTGTGCACATATCACTGTGGTATGATGCTTTTAATTCTTTTGGGAGGATACCAAAAAGGTGAATAGCTGGGTCAAATGGGACTTCTAGTCCTAGATTTTGAGGAATCTCCACACTGATTTCCCCACAGTGTTTGCACCAGTATACAGTCCCACTAACAGTAGAGAAGCATTCCTTTCTCCCCACAGTCCCAGCAGCATTTGTTATTGGTTGAATTGTTGATAATAGCCATTCTCTCTGGAGTGAGATGGAATCTCGGTATTGTTTTAATTTGCACCTCTCAAATGATCAGTGATGTTGCACCTTTTTCCCTGTATTTATTTGCCATTTGTACTTCTTCTGAGAAGTGTGTATGTCTATTCATTTCATTTTTGGATTGGGTCTTTAAATTTGGGAGACCTGATTTTTTCAATTCTTTATATATTCTAGATATTAGTCCTTTGTCTGAAGAACAACTGGCTAAGATATTTTCTCACTCTGTGGGTTGTCTTTTTCCTCTGTTGTTGATTTCTTTCACTGTGTAAAAGTTTTTTAATAAGATGAGATCCTAGTTGTTAATTCCTTGTAGAATTTCCCAAAGCACATTTAGTTTCTTTGCTTGAACTTGATCCCCAAATACTGTCCCTCAGAACTAGTTTTGAAAAATGGTTTCAGGTTTGAGACAGGTAAACCACAAGATAACCTTAGAACAACTCCCCCCCCCCGCCCACTGGGGACTGAATTCAGAGCCTTCACACTAAACTGCATTCCTAGCTGTTTTTATTTCTTATTTCGAGACAGGGTGCTGCTAAGTCGCTAAACTGCCCAAATTAGGCTCAAAATTCTGATTCTGTTGATTTCGCCTCCCAGTGTGGCACCACAGTTGGCTAGCTTAGAACATCGCGATGAGACAGAAAAGAAAAAAATTCCCAAAGACTGACGAGACGCAAGATTTGGTTTGAAGGACTAAATTTGGGGCAATCTGAAATTTTAAACACTATGACATGAATTATAAAATATTGAATTTTAAAATAATCCATAAAACCACAGATATTTTTAAGAGGAAGGAAACAAAATGAGAGAAAAATAAAACTCCTTTATAGAAAAATGTCAGTGTAGTAATGTTTCAAGGTAAGGACGAATTCAAGCGAACATTTCTAAAACCCCTGCGTTTTTAGAGAATTTATCACTTATGTAGTCTCGATTCATAATAACCATATTAATGCCAAAGGGAAGAATATATCTTCACAATGGGGAGAGTTCGATATCCTAAAACAAAAGTGATTAACGTGAATGAATTTAATGGATAGTATATGATTTCATGTGCCTTTTGGTGTAAGTACATGTATTTGACAAAACTTTTTATTTGACTCTAAGACAAAAAGCAAAAAGGTAAATTCATAATATAGGATATTCTAAAAGATGACTGGTTTGAGCTTTTAAAAATATATAAAGGTCATAAATAAATTTTTAAAAATATGGCAGGACAGCTTCAGATTAAATGACACTAGAGACAGTACAGTGAAATGTTATTTGTGAAGCTGAATTAGAGCTTTGGATGAAAAAACTTTTCAAAAGACATTTTTTGGCGTTTGAGGAAATTTGAGTATTGGTTATATTTTAGGTGATACAAATATTAAACTTATTATCGTGTTTTATGTAAAGGAAAGGTTTTGTCCTTAGGATATACCACTGATGAATTTAAGGCTGAGATTTCCCAATGTCTGTATAAGTCACAAATGTCCTTAAATGTTCATGGTTGGAAAGAGAATATAGTAAATGTCATAATTATTGTTATTGAGGTCGAATGGTCAACTGAGGAAATGGTTTGTAATATTGAACTATTGTACTGTTCTTTCAAATTTTCTGTAGCTTAGAAATGTTTCAAAATTCAAAAATGTAAGTGACAGGAGAAAAACATTTGGCAAGCAAGTATTACAACTTTGTCCTAAGAACAGTTGCTAAAACATGCCTCACTACGTGGAGTGACTGGGCAAGACACCTAGCTTCTGTACTTCGTATTCTGGAACCCTCAGTCTCTGGAAGCAAAAACTTCTTATGTCTGTATTACATGGTCAAGAAACAAATAGTAAACTCATTTTATTTTTATTATCTTTGAATCTTTAGCTTTACATCAGACCAGCTATTAGCCTGATACAACAAATCAGAAACAGGACTAAGATTGCCATCACCTTGCAGCTGAACAAACAGTAAGGGACTTCTCTCTTGATGGAAAATCTTCTGCTTCATTTCTGTACTGCCTCTGAGTAGCGTCCCTTCTTGATGTCACCATTTGGCTCCTAAACTCTACTGAATAACCAGGCCTCTGTTTCCTTGAATTTTATCTCCCTACAACAGCCTCTTCCCAAATGTCCCTTGTGTCACTCTGCTCCAAGGCAGAAACAGCACAGCAGAAAGGTAAGGTGAAAGAAGAATTCTCAACCCATAGCAGCCAGGAAGCAGAGAGAGACATTTGGAACCACTGCAGTCAAAGGAGTTATTTTACTACAGGTTTACTCAATAATTTTTTGTGAATGTACTGCAACAATACAACCATTGAAAAGGGAACATCTGCTTAGCAACACTGCCCAATATCTACTGGGAAGTTTATTAAGCATCATATTAAACTAAGTGGGGACTCAAGATAGACCTGCAGTTTGTATTAATCTCATTAATTATGTAACACCTACCTTTTAGCAGGAAGACTCTGAAGTAGTTGAACTTTGACTTTGACATGTGTAACCACTGGGCCAGACAAGACAAAGGCCAGCATGTGGCTCTATATTCATTTGAGCCACCTTGACCTTGGTTCTGTAGAACATCGTTAAGAGTTCTCCAGCCAGCCACTAGCCATGGGTTGGTATTTTTATTTCTGAAGCATCTCAGGATCTTCAGTTGGGGTGCAGAGAATGTAATTTGCAACTAGAGTTGTACATACTTTCCCAGGAATCTTGCTATTTTTATTATCTTTACTTTTAAAAATCTTTATTTCTGTACTCAGACACTGGAGGTCAGTATTTATTCACAAATTCCTTGAGCTGTGACTGTATACTTACTCTGCTCTGGCTGGTCACTACAAAAGGGGCCAGGAGAAGCCTAGAATCCCTCCCCTGGCAGGGTTAGAGCTCAGCCATGTAACCATAAATGAGCAGGGAGACATTGTAGATGCGCTTTGGGATTTTAACCAGGGAAACGGGCTATTTTCAAGCTAAAGTATAAACAACGCCAAACTACTCTCGGCTCCTGGAGACTCATCTGACAACTTGGTCCCACCAGGGCACCAAGATGTTTGACCGACATCCCAGCCACTGCCTTGGGCTTTCTTCTCCTTAGTTATGAAGTTCTTTAGGTTCTGTCTCCTCTACCTTTCCAATGCATCCCTTTTCTCTCCCGTGACTCCTGCCTTGAATCAAGTCCTCAATTTTTGCTCCTAAGTTTTCAGCAGCTCCTCTGGCTGCTGCCCCTCCCTCCTCTCTTACCTCTTCTGTCCCCTCCCACCATTGTCAGGGTGAATCTCCAACACTGCCCTCCTTTCAGGCTCTGCCTTTGGTCTGAGGTACCTTGGCTGGAGCTCCCTCCCTCACCAGCTCCACCCTGCCTTCTTTCCTTGCCTGCCTCAGGTCTGCTCTTCCTTTCCCTGGGAAACCTGGGATTTACCTTCACTGGGTCTCACTTCTCCTTTTGTTTTTTCACCTCACTGTTACTGTTTGTGTCTAGATGTCTCCCCAAAGCCTCAGGCAGTCATAGGTGGGGCTTTTCAGAAGTGGCTGAATCTAGAGTGCATGATGCAGGCATCAAGTGTGTGTGATTACTAACTCAGTCCACTGATTGGTTTGGCATAGGATTAAGGTTGCCTCACCCTGGGCATGTGTGCTGCTCTAAGGGTGGGTAGCCTGGATGGAATATAAGGGACAGAAAAGTGGTCATCGGTTGTCACTTGCTACCTGCTTCCTGTCTACTTCACTGCTTTGCTGCCTTCCTACCTTCTGCCTCCCACAATCTGTTCTCCTCTGTGATGCCCCTCTGCCATGCCGCCCTGCCTTGGAGCCAGCCAACTATGTGCCGAAACCTCTATAAACTGTGAGCTAAATAAATCTTTCCTCCTTTAATTTGGGACATTGGGTATTTTGTCTCAGCAATGAGAAATGTAAGTACACACTGGCCAGAGAACTGAATGAATTCATGTCTAGGTGCCTTCAGGTAATGCAAAACTTGCACTCCCAAACTCCCAGGTTTATGTCCCTTGTGTGCTAATTGTCTATTTTGTAGGCTTGTTCTTGAAGATATTTCTTGGGGCCAACATTAGAGCCTGTCTGGATTCAATGGTTGTCATTCCTCTAAGGCAGTCCAGGAAGTAGAGTTGGGACCTCCTGCTGGTGGGCAGGAGGGCAAGGAGGGCCCAGAAGCCTGTGAGATCAGAACATTTTGCACACACAGCTGCTATAATGCCATGGAAACAGATTCAAAAGTCTTGTCACATTTTAATTTAAATTGCAGAGTTTAAAGTAGCAGTATAAATGTTTTGAAAATAGGTAGAAAATATTCTGTAATCTTGCCATCCTAAGAACTATTTCATTTCTGTCTTTATGAATGTTTCACAGAGAAATATCCTTAATATACATTCTGTATTGCACTCTTTTATTTGCTGTAAGCATTTTTCCACGTTTCAGTGACTGCAGACAATGTAACTGTGCGTTTGAATACTGTTCCATCATTTGGAACATAATTGGGAAGGAATTAGATGCTTTCAATTATTTTTTCTATAGTAAGTAATGTCAAACTAAGAATATCAAGCTAAATAAAATATATCACGTGTTTTATGTACTTTGGAAAATATATTTTCATAACACTATTTTAAAATATATAAAACCATTTCGTATGATTCAAAACCACCAATCGCCAAGGATGGATATAGCAGTCTTTTCTGAAAAGATGTCATACATGAAAAGCAGTGAATGATAATGTGTACCTATGTATGTGCTTATGTGTATGTATGTGTGCTCCAGGCTGAAGAAATAACAGGTAATAGCCCTCAAATTGAAAGAGCACAGAATCTGCTAACAACTTGCAGATGCTGTATTCATCCTGTTATGGTCGTATCTAGAAGTCCCCTCAAAATCTCAGGCACTCATAGGTGGGTATTTGAGGAGCTGGCTGGATCTAGGGTGTGTGAATGTGGATGGGGTAGTTGAGAATATGGGATTAAAGGCATGATAATTAGATTAGTCCACTGATTGGCTTCATGTTGTTCTGGGTATGGATGATGAAAAACCCTACCCTGAGTATGTGTGGCAAACAAATTAAGCTTGCATCCTGGATAGAAAATAAAGTGTTAGAAAGAAGGCAGGCTTGTGGCTTGCTGATGCTGCTTTTCTTCCTGCCCTGCCATGGACTGTTTCTCCTCTCCCCATGCCCCTCTGCCATGCTGCTCCCCCTTGGAGCCAGCTGACTATGGGCTGAAACTTCTACAAACTGTGAGCTGAAATAAACCTTTCCTCTTTTACCTTGTAAATGTTAGATTATTTTGTCCCAGCAACAATGAAGTAACTAAGACACATCCTCAGCATCACAAAAATAAAATAAAACAAAAACCAGATAGCAGAGAATGGATAAGATCAGGGTAGTTTGAACACAATAATGAGGTCTGACATGATATGTGATGGCATTGGAGCGTTGGCAGAAACCAGACTGGGGAATAGTGAGATGTATGGACACCATAACAAGTCTCATAAGTTGAGGAATGGCCCACTTGGAACTAAAGAACTTCAATCATTTGTGAATACAACCCCTCCAGGGTAACGTTTGCATTCCACTATTGTGAGAAATAATCCTTATGAGAACTAAAATCCTACGATACTCAAAGAGATTAAGAGTGAGCCTTTAACACTTCTAAATGCACCATTTCTGAAAATGAAATAGTGACCAGAATCACACAGAAAACAATAGGACAATAATTATTTTTTATGATACGTACAAAAGCACCAGATTTATTTATTTATTTATTTATTTATTTATTTATTTATTTATTTTTGAGACAGGCTATTGCTACATAGCCCAGGCTGACCTTGAACTTGCAATCCTCCTGCTTTAGCCTCCAAATGCTGGGATTACAGGCATGTGCTACTGTGCCCAATCATATGTAAAAAAACCGATTTTCAATTTTGTCATTCAGATATAATGAATGGACTCTGGTGGTCATTCTCTAATGGCAAATTAAGCCAGGACTTAGTTCTTGCTTAATCCTCACAATAATATCATGAAGTAGACATTTTTATTAGCCCTGTATATGGAGAAGTCACAGAAAAGCTGAGTGTTAGGAACAAAGTCACAAAGCCAGAATAAACCGTGGCAGCTTGATCTAAGTCCAAAGTTCATGTTCTTGGCCATTTTCCCATGCTGTCTTTAGTTTGAAAAAAACTTTTAAATTGAGAAATTCATCCAAAATCGATCAAAGAATAATGTTCAATGTAGGTCCAAGAAGCAAGTTTCATTTTCATTCTTTTACAAATTAATATGATGCCCCCACCTGGGCACGATGGCACACTTTGTAAACACAGCACCCATGGAGGCTGTGTCCAGATCTAGAGTTTGAGACCAACCTGGGCAACTCAGCGATTTAGTGAGACCCAGTTTCAAAATTTAAAAGTAAGGGCTGGGATACAGTTCGGCACGAAAACTCTGGTTTCAATCCCCAGCTCCCGCGGGGCGAGGATGGGGTGGAGTGGTGGGGAGTGTGCCACCAATTCCAGTAAACACTAAGGGGAGCTAGAGAGCTGTAAGTGTGTACTTTTTCTAAGTGGGAGAAATGAGAGTTCACTTTCATTCTTTTCTCAAACCATCTGCCTTCATATTTGGGGAGTCCAGAGCTTGTGTATTAAAATCTGAGTAAATTATATAAATACCTACATACAAAAAGGGGCACAAAACATTTCATTTGCAAAAACTAAAGCAAAACAAAAAATAGTGCTTTCTTCACCACGCAGTATTTAAAAATCACAGGACTACAGCCTTAGGACTCTGTCGGCGTCACAGCCCCACGTTAAGAACAGTACAAACCACTGTCGCTAGTCTAAACAGAAAAGGCACTTGTTGAAAGATATTGGGTGGTTCACAGAGCACCAGGGAGTTATATTTGGAAGGGCACTCAGCTGAGAGCAGGACTCTGCTCACACTGGGATCTCTCCAGCGGGAACTCAACACCCTGGGCGTTGGGCACAGATGCTGCCCACCTGCTGACCGTGCCTGAGACTGGGCACTAGAACATCTGCTGCTGTTGTTTCATTTGGCAATGACCTGGTGGGTTGCAAAAAAAGACCACGCATTCCTGTCTTTCCCTGCAGCCATCCATGCTCCTTTACCATGGTACTTGGTCCTCCTAGCTAATTCTGGTCTCAGCCAATGGACAAGTTATTTTATTTTTCTGCGTGTTAGTTCGAGATTGATCCCAGTTGTTGAGTAGACTGTTGAAATCAATAACTAGGCTGTGAGCAAGGGTGGAAGGCTTCTCTTCCCAGCACCAGGCCTTCTGTTGAACAGCTGCTGCTGCTGTTGCTTACACAGGTCCTTTGTGTCAGGTCTGACTTCCCTGGGTCCTCCATGCCTTCCACTGCAATTCACTTTTTATCAACCATTCCTGTCTAGAGAATAAAAGGGTAAATTGCATTACAAGGAGTGGTGGGGGACGGGAGGGAGCTAGGCTGCTGAGAGCACTTGGTTCCAAATTTACAAGAAGACTCTAGGGCAACATTAAGCTGTGGTAGCCAGGGATGCTGGTTATGAGTGACTGCTTCCTCCCCTTATTCTGCATTGGAGTTAAATGCTGACCTTGCCCCAGGATCATGCTGAGATCTGTACCTCAGCAACTCCAAAACACACACCCATTTCAGAAATTTGTAATTTCATCATTTCTGGACCAAATGACTCTGACCACAGAAAGGCACAAATTTTCCATTGGGATTTATTTTGCTGCTCCCTTTTGGTGGGTATATATTTTTTTTCTCTTTCTTGTTTTTGAAAGACTATTCATTATATGAAGTATAGGTTTTTCAAAACTGTTTTAAAAATATTATTAAATATACATATCTTTCCTTTCTGTCTCTTCTAACTCCAATTTATAAACTTGAGAATTGAGACATAGAACAGTCTATGGCTTGGAAAAGTGAAACTTGATTTTTATTTGGCCCATGACCACAATCTGGGCTTTGAAGTCTAAAAATCTAGGATTACCCTCCCTCTCGGCACCCTCACAACGGCTAGACCCTGGTGCAGAGAGCCAGGAACCTTGCTCCCCAGCCTTGGGCAACCCAAGACTTCCAGCTTCTGCTTGCAGTTGAAGGCCAGTGCATTTGGAGAACAAGATGGAACTGTTTGTTGTACAGGAAGATCATTTGTAACAATTAAGAAGTATGAGGTTACCAAGCAGCAATTAACTCAATGGTAAGCTTTGCCATAAATTTTCTTTCCAAAGTGAACACATGATACAGGTATGCATTTTGATTGCAGATAAAGAAGAGAATGTGGGCTATTACTAAATACAAAGTAAGCTAATATAAAAAATGCCAGAAGATAGACGGAATGCAAGTAGAAGCCCGGGGGCAGAGAGAGGGAAGAGCTGAGTGAAGGCAGGGTGTGTGGAGTGGACAGGGATGGAGGGGGTAATGGAAAGACCCTGGGGGCCTCTGCCAAGTCGAGGTGGGCTCCAGGCAGGCTCTGGTCGTGCAGGAAGGTAGGGATAGAGCGCACAGCTTCTCCAGGAGCCCTGACCTAGCCTTTGTAGGTTCTAGCAGAGCCCACCCTCACCATCCACCAGGAGGAGCCAAATAGTATTTCCCTGAAGCAACAAAGGAAGAATTACTCCTCACTTCCTGGAACACTGGGGACCACAGCGGGGTTGGCAGAGGCCAGAGAAAGTTGAGATTTTGGGTCAGACGGGAAAGCAACGAGGTGGGAGGTTGCCACTAATACCCCATGTCTTTCCACACCAGGCAAATTTCAGACAGAACGTGTGGAGGGGCTTTTGAGGCTGCCTATGGTTGAAAAATTAACCAGGGTTGCTTCACATTCTACTGTAAGGTCCAGATTATGGGGGGAGGGATTTCAAGACAGGATTTGCTCTTCAGCTATTTAAGGGTACCTTGAATTAACATCTAGTTATGATCATGAGATTGTCTTCAACTTCTAAGAAAAAAGAATCTTTCTCTTTTCTGTCACAGCTTCCTAAAATTTCTTTAATCAGGGACAACAGTCTTTTTTAAAGTCATTAGAGATAAAATTTTGACAGTAAATATCACCAAGAAAAGGAATATTCTGAAGACGCCCATTTAAGATGAAAGGGTGGTCAGTTGAGACACAGGGGAATTATGGGTGGCAGATTCCTCCCAGTTTTCACAGGAGAAAGGGATGCTAAAGCAGATGATGGACTGCTGCTGAAGAAAAAGTTATTGACTAGTGGAAAACAAAAGTATTGACAAGTGGATTATCCCAAAGGACTTATTTATCTTCAGTTAAGGTGCAAGGGAGAGAACACAAGTTTCGAGCTGAGTGTGAAGATATGTTTGTCTCATCAAGCTGTTGGTTATAAACTTGTGCATACTTTTGTGGACATTTTGGTACTTTCTTTTTCAGTTCTTTTTTAAAAACCATTATTGAGCATCCTACAGCATCATTATGTTAAAGACATATGTATAGGCGACAGTCGGCAGCACAGTACAGGGAACTACAAAGGAACAAGGAATGAGCAGCCCAAGTGTTATGGTTTGTATCTAGGTGGCTCCCCAAGCCTCATGCAGTCATGCAAGTGGTGAATCTAGTGTTTGTGATTGATTCATTGTCTAGTGCTGGGACTGGCGGTGTGAGTTCTGCACCCACCCAGGGGTGGAGCTGACATACAATGTAAGGTCAGGATGGGGGCGTGTTTTTCCCGAGTGCATGGTTCCCTCTTGCAGCTTGCAGCCACTGTGAACGGCTGCCCCTCAGCCACGCCACCCTGCCTTGGAGCCAGCTGAGTATGGACTGAAACCCCCAAAACTGTAAGAAATAAACCTCTCCTTCTTTCACTTTGGGCATCAGGTATTTTGTCTCAACAAGGAGAAAAAAGTAACCAAGACACCAAGATCTGGACTCTGCCATCAACTTTCCAAAAGACCTGCAAGCCAGCTGTTAATCTCTGAGACTCAGTGCTTCAGAGCAGTGGCTCAATATTAAGGTTTTCCTCTTTCTGCATAGGGATGCTTTCTTTGGAAGTGGAAGAGGGACCCCAGAACATTGCTCGGTCAGATCCCCAACCTCCCCAGCCCATGTGCTATCTCCTAGGAACACTGTCAGCTGGAACCACATGAGCTTAGGTGTCAGCGAAAGTTTTCTCTGGTTTGTCAGTAGCTGCATCGCCTACAGCCTTCGGGATTTTTGCACTCCTGCTCTAGAGTGGGATCCACATCCCCTACATGGGAGCCAGAAGTGGAGGATACTAGTCAGCCTTGGGTTCCTTTAAGGTGGATAACGTTCATTCATTACATCCTGTGCTAACAATCATGTGCTTTCTTGACTTCCCATTCAGCCCCTCCAGAGACCTAGGCTGCCTCTGGTCCTTTATCTCTCCGCCATTCTAGGTTAACCAGATAATAAATATTGCCTCTCATGTTCCAGCTGTGTGTCATAGCTGACTTCAAAGATCAAAATAAACATGTCTCCTGCCTCTTCCAATGGTGGTGTCTTCTTCGACAGCCTACTCCCATAGCACACAAGAGAGAATAAAGAGGAAAACGTCTTCCAGTCCTGAACCTGCTACTGACACACCTAGCCAGGCAGCCTCAGAGATAGTGTGTGTGTGTGTGTGTGTGTGTGTGTGTGTGTTAAGCAACCTTGCAGGTTCCCCTTCTCCTTCTGTCGGCAATAAGCACCTATGGGGCACCTACCCTTTGGGAAGGAAGTAAATGATTAAGCCCTGGAGGCATTAAAAATGACATTAAAAATGAAATGTAATGAAAATGATTCTTTCCTTCTTATTGACTCTGTGAAAATCAGAATCATATCACAGAAGAGCACTGGAGTGGGGTGAGAGGAAATTGAATGAAGCAGACACTGTCACCATTCCTATTCTATAAAGGAGGAAATGGAAGCACAGAACAGTCTAGTAAGTTGCTCAAGGTCACACAGTTACAAGTGGCAAAACCTGGCTTCAAAGCTGGGTAGCGTGGCTCTGGATTCCATGCATTAAACCACCAGACTTGACCGGTTCTCTGTTCTAAAACAAACACTAATGCAGAGGCTCAACAACATAAATGGGACTTCATTGGACTTTCTGAACAAGGACAGGTTGGAGCCCTTAGGAAAGAGTCGGTGCATTGGAAGGTGGGTGGTGTGTTAGGTATCTTAGAGTGCTAAGGCTCAACTGGGGTGGTGGCAATACAAAGGACCAGGGTATCCTCAGAGGATGCCACAGCTACTGCATGTACATACTGCTGCCGCTGCATCTATTTCTCACTAAAAATTAATGGATACAAAGAAACGCTATCATTTGCAACCCACAATAAAAAAGAAAGCAGCAGCAAAGGAATCTGGAAATAATATCCTTTAACTCAAGGGACTAATGCATTGGTTTAAAAGGGGTTGATTTTAAAACTGGTATGGAGTTTACTGAGGCCATTGGCAGGGATGCTAACAATTTATGGAATGCATTTTTGGAAAGGATTAGGAGAAAAAACATGTTGTGTCTTACAAACCCAGAGTTAAGAACACAGCTCTAAGAGGGTGAGCATTAACTATCACGTGTCCTGTGTGCATAGTTTTTCAGGAAACTGATTTGCCTTCTTTCTTCTTCTTCTTTTCTTTTTCAGATCTCACCCTAAGGATCAAATTCAGGCCATACCGGATGTGCCCAAATCATTTCCATCTGCCGCCCAGGACGCCCCAGGAGGCCTGGCCTTGAGGAGCTGCTCCCAGTGAGAACTGTTTATAAGGCCCCAAATGAGAACCACGTCACTTGTGTCTGCTCAGCCCGGCCCCAGGCTCCACAGGCACAGTCTTGCTGGCTTTTCTCTCTGCCTGTTGAGATTTAGAAATGGGCTGCTTTGCATTCTTGCCATGGATTAAAACAAGGAAATAGAAACCCTTCACTCCTATTCTACTCCCCTGCCATCTCCTTTTCCCTCCATATATAAACAATGTGCTTTCCAGAGTAGTTTATGAAAGATGGGTAAACTGAGGCACAAAAATGTATCCTGGCTCTGCTTATTTGTTGTGCAAAAAGAAGATAGATCTTTCTATCTATAACAAAAACTTAGATAGATAACAGGGTGTTAGTTAAAATAAAACAACCCCAAACCTTCTTACTATTATTATCGCTGTCATTATTATTATTTTAAGAATTCTTTGTGGCTACTACATACGGGAAAGCTGTGTGCATTCCCCTGCTAAGCACACATTTTTAACACTTTCCAAGAAGCAGAGTGCTTAGCTCAGTACACACTTCCAGGTCAATCAGACAGGATCAGACAGAACACACCTAACACAAAGGATTCCCAGTGACTCCAACCACACCTGCGAGTGAAGACAATTGCAGTTGTGTCCAGGGCGAAGCTGGAGAGCCTAGCACAGCCCCCATGCCACCACCACGGGTTCCACATTTACACATTCAACCAACCTCAGATGGAAAATGTTTATAAAATAATGGGGTTGATACTGAACATGTAGACTTTTTCTTAACATTACCCTCTTTACCACACAGTCCTGCACCTACTGACCTAGTGTCTACGTCACATGAGTTATTATACAAGTAAGGAATCAAGACCTTCATGGAAGTCTGTTGTTCTACCACAGAGTGCTGTCCCTGGAAGGATCCTTAGAGCTCTCTGCGTGTAACCCTCTTGTTTATTTGTTTAATATAAAATTGTAATACTATGATTCACCACAACACCATCCCACTGGGAACTGAAGTTAGGGACTGGGGCCATGCTACGCATGTGCTCTATTTCTGAGTTACATCCCTAGCCCCTCTCCTCCCTTTTATTTCAATTTTGAGAGGAGTCTCACTAAGCTGACCAAGCTGGTCTTGAATTTGTGATCCTTCCATCTTAGCGCTCTGAAGAACTGGTATTATAGGCATGAACCACTGTATCCAGCTTTGACAGATGTTATTTTAAAGAATAAAATACCTCTGTTGTCTCAAATTCTTTGTTCTTGATATTTAAATCAAAAAACTATAGAGAAACCTTTTTTTCGTATCACACAGAACATCTCAGTGCTGGTCACATTTCAGTGTTCAGAAATCAAATAAATCACATCTAGTAATATTTACTGAGCTCACCTCTGTGCCTGACATCAAGAAAAACTGCCGAGTAGTGTATTACAAACAACCTTCAAACCTTCTACTTTGATTTTTTTCTTTGAGTGGTACTAGGTACCCAGGGCTTTGTACACTCTGGGCAAGTGTTCTACCACTCAGCTGTTTTTGTTTTGTTTTGTTTTGTTTTTTTGTACTGGGGATCAAACTCAGGACCTTGCACATGCCAGGCAGGTGCTTATGCTGCTGAGCTATATCCCCAGCCCATGCCACTCAGTTAATCACAGAAATGCTGGAGGAGTTGAAAAATTCAGACAAAGGTTTGCCAGGATCCATAATGGGGACCTCATCCAGAATCATGGTAAACTACTGAAACAGAAAATTCTTCCAGTTTTAAAGATGAAAAAAATGGAAGCTCAGGGAAGCTGGTGACCTGCCCACAGTGTACAAGTGAGTGAGATCATTTGGAGACCTTGGCTGGCTCACTTCTCATCCTGATGAGGCAGGAGAGAGGGGGCTGTAATATCAAGGCTCTATCATTAATGAAATGGGTGGTGGAGGACAAAGACCTTGAAATTTCTGCATGTGGATTTTTTCGTCTGAAAAAGGAGATTGCTATCAGTTCCTATCTTGAAGGATCATGCTGGGCACTGGGAGAAGGATGAGGGCAAGATGCTTGGCACAATGCCTGGCTTATTACAAGAAACCCTTCTATTCTTCACTCTAGCCTAGGCACTTTGCATGTTAAATTATTTGATCCTTACAATGACTCCAGAGAACATCATCACCAGTTATTTTATCAGTGAAGAAACTGAGGCACAGGGAGCCCAGAAGCCTAAAGAGGGACAGAACTGGGACTCGAAGTCAGGCAGCCGGGCTGGGATTAGGTCCACAACCTCCAAGGCCAAGCAGTTGTTATCTCACTCACTTGCGTGCTTGGGGCAAGTCGCAGGCCTCTCCCCTGTCCTCCGGCTTGCTGGGACCTTCCCTAAGCCTCTCCCTAGGGGACCCACATGTGCACTGGAGCTCAGGCCCAGCAACAATGCCAGGCTATTATTTAGCCACCACAAACCTTTTAGCTCGGCAGATACCGGCTGGACCTCACTAAGCCCTTGGGCCTTAAGGAGTCTCCACAAGCATCCAGTCCAAGGGTTCCTGCTTTTCCGTCAACTTCTTTCAGCACCTTACCCTTTTCTGCCACCTGCAGGGCCTGCTTTGCTTTGAAAG
Organism: Cuniculus paca; assembly: GCA_004365215.1. NCBI lineage: Eukaryota > Metazoa > Chordata > Mammalia > Rodentia > Cuniculidae > Cuniculus > Cuniculus paca. The sequence goes on along the minus strand of RJWT010005746.1, from coordinate 7,885 downwards.
ATTTTTCTGTCAAACAGCCTGTATTTGTTAATTAGCGGACCTATGTTTCTACTTCTAAAAACATTATTCAAAGGTATGAACCATTACCAGTGAGAGATACCATGCAGCCAAGAGCAAATCAACGCCACTACACAGGGTTAACAGGATTCCAACCCCGAGCAAATAAAAGCTGATGTTTTAATGAGCCTGTTTAGGCTTAGCAGGCAGAGCTAGGACTTCAACATGTCTTTTTAAAATACTGAAAATAGTTTGAGGACTCCTAAGCATTTAGGAATCCCAGGGACTTAATCCAGTCCCAAAAGATTCTAAAGAGTCCAGAAAATCCCTCATAAAATATAAATGCATTTATTATACATGCTTTATGCTGCGCTAAATCCCTTTTTGGATATCTTAATCCTATTCTATCTTAAAGTTTGATATTTACATGGGAGTCTCTAAATTTTAGGAAATCCAATTGCATTAAAATATTTCTATGCACATATGGCACCCAGGTGTATAATAAATGTAGAAATCATTATTTTAAAAACAGTGGCATGTAGTTTCTTTCCTGAACACTCAATCTTTGTCTACTCACCTTCACAGTTTCAGCCACTTTCCTCTCCTGCAGCCTTTAATTTCTCTTTCTATCATCTTTTCCTTGCTTCCTGTGGTTCAGTAAGCACTTACTAACATGCATGGAACTAATAAGGTTCTCCAGAGAAACAGAATCAGTAGGCTAGACAGATGATGATGGTGGTGGTGAAGATAGATAAGTAAAAAGACAGCAGATTTATTTAAGGAATTGGCTCAGTCTATTGTGAGGGCTGGTAAATCTGAAATCCACAGGGTTGGGAATTCTAGCAAAGCTGCTGTTACAGACTTGAGACGGGAAGCAGCCAGTAGGCAAAAATCCTTCCTCTTTGTGGGACCTCAATCTTTAGGTCGCCAACATCAATAATTGGATGAGGCCCACCCACGTATCAGGGGAGTAATCGACTTCAATGTCTATTGCATCACATTTGCACTGATAGTTGACAAACAACTGGACACCACGTTGGTATAAAATTAATCATCACATGACGAGCTTCACTTTGGGCTGAGAAGTGACATCCCCGGGGGGAGGGGTGCTCGGAGTAGCAGTTGGGCCCAAGCTGGGAGATCAGGGTGAGGGAGGAGCAGCTACAGGTGAGCTTTGAGGGCCTGGGCCCAGGCGTCCAGGCTGCCCAAAGAGCAAGCAGCAGGGACACCTGGGAACTGTTTATCAGGACAGGGACTTGGAGGGGCCCACCCACCCCGGGGAGTTTCATGTTTAGTCTTCTCCCAAGGAGGTGCCTTGGGCTCCACTGCAGGGCATGGGCCAGTCTGGAATCCACATTTCACCCTCTTCTGGGAAGCTTTGCTGACTTCTGATCAGTGGCTTTCTTCTAGACGGTGTTCTCCAGAGCAGCCTTCGTGCCTTCAATCCTGGAGCTTACCTTTTTGAAGACTTCACAGCCTTAACATTCCCAAATTCCTCCTTCACACCGTCATTCCTCTAGGTGACACAAAATAAAAACCCAGACCTGATGCACACTTCTATTTCCAGCAACTCGGAGGCTAAGGAAGAAGAATCACAACTGAGACTGGCTTGGGCCACTTATCAAGGCCTTGTGCCAAAATAAAACGTAAAAAGGGCTGGAGGTGCAGCGATAGAGAACTTGCTTAGCATGTGTGAGGCTCTTCATTCAACCCACAGTAATATAGAAGAAGAAAGGAAGGAAGGAAGGAGGGGAGGAAGGAAGGAAGGTAGGAAGAAAGAAAGAGAAAGAAAGAAAAGAGAAGGAAAAGAAAGAAAAGAAGGAAGAAAGAAAAAAGGCAAGAAGGAAGGAAGAGAGGAAGGGTAGAAGAGAAGAAAGAAGAAGGCAGGCAGGCAGGAAGGAAGGAAACTGCACTGGGGGAGTTTAAACCTTAGATGTAATCAGATATCACATAGCAAGCACCATTTATTTTCAGGCTAAGAAACCATGTCCACTGGTAAGGACCCGAGGCTGGAGATCGGAAACTGTAGTGAGGTGAAGGGGTCTAAGGGAGGGAATGGGGAAGTATTAATGAAGATTATGAAGATTATAATACAACTTACTGCAATTTTGTGTGGGAAGAGGGAATGACAACGCATACATAGACCTTGTGTGTATATGAAAATAAGAGTGAGACCCTCCTCTTACTGTAGAAGAGGATGCTACCTGGGGCAAGAATTTGAATAAAAGAAAGTCAAACACTACTTCCTCCCTACACTACTCTCCTCAGGTTTGGAGATAGTTGCTCCTTCCTTGTAAGTAAGTGAAAGTTGTCTCCTCTACATTATTGTCAGACGCAAAACAGTAATGTGAAATGAATGGTCGACTCCAAAAATGAATGTCTTTCTATCCTGGATTAGGTGAAAATAATGTATATGGAGAAACGTGGAGTGAAACATTTTCCAAAAATAGTTTTTACTATATATTGGAAAATCAGAATAAAGATGCCCTGTCCAAGAAGGTGAGCTTTATAAATATGCAGTGACATAAATGAACAAGATTTGTAGCTGAAAGGACCTGACAGAGGTAGAATCCATGGAGCAGCATCCCAGAGACGCTCTGTGCTTTCCCAGAGTAACACCGCTTAGGTAAGGGGGAAGTCATGTACGAGAAATTTTAAACAGGTTAAGGTTAGAGAAAAATCCCATTTCTTCTACTCCTAGTACTATGTTTGATCTTCTACATAATGTTACTCTCTAAATTTTTGGTCATTGCTCCTGTAGTTTGGAAACCTAGTTAGCAAGAAAATGGAATTTTCTGGAATCCATGCAGAAAAAAACAAAAGCCAACTTCATTCAATTTCTTGTTGGATTTCTTGGTGGAATGTGTAAACAATTTACCACCAGCCACCATTTCATAGTCTGAAAGACGTAGGGAATGAAAGAGATTTTGTGTATAATCTTCCAAGAGAGGAAAGTGCTGTGACATCAATGCATAAGGATATGGTTGAATTATTTTGGATTTCAAGTATGTTAGCGGGAGCTGGGGCATGAAAAAAGATAAGAGAGGAATTAAAAGACATTGTTGCTTTCTGGAGACAGGAGAGCCCTAAGGTCAGATATAACTACTGTACAATGAACCCTGATCTGTTTTTCTTCTCATAAGGCAAATACCATCAGTCATTACTTTCATAAAAAGAAAAGTTTTCTGTCTGTAAGAGGAGCATGATTAGTTTGGGGAACTAAACAACTCTTGGTGAAGGAATGTTGTAGCAAGTCCACAAAAAAAATGGCTTTGTATGAGCTGGGAAACAGCTGGGTTGTACATAAAACCTGCACATCTGTAATAGTGTTGGAGTGGATGGAGGCACAGGAAAAGTCAGAGCTGGAGCCTTAGACTCTTCCTTCATATATGTCGTTGCAAAATCACTGTCAGCTTTTTGGATGGCTTTGCATAGACAACAGCTTGAGATGAGTTGAGACACAACCTCCCTTTTTTGGGTTTTCTTTTGAATAGTTATGCTCAAATCCTCCAAGTTATAGTCTCGGTGGGTTTGGGCCATTGAATTAAGCTAATTAAACTCATCGCTCATCCAGAGATCAAAACAGCCCAGTTTCTAACCACTGAATTAGATATCAGAGGTCCAAAGTTTTGAGCCTGGCTTACAACACTGAATCTGCAGGCACCCCAAACTCAAGAACATGTCTGGGGACTGTGTGCTTGTTTTTCACAAGGCTCACTGCAGATCGTCCTCCCAGGAAGATGAATGCCTGACCAAAGTCTTGCCTACATGGTAGTTTGTGTTCATCTCCTCTCGCAGGACCACTTCAGGACTCCATGGGAGTCTGTTCTCAGCTTTATGAAACCAGATTTGAAACTGTCTCCCACCCCAGGAATCTGAAAGCGTAGATGTTGTAGAAGAGATAGAATCCGCCACTAGCGGCAAAGTGCAATCGTCAAGGGGAAAGAGTGGTGGATATTTTAAGAGATTGAACACAATTGTTTTTTGTTTTTGTTTTTCCTTTTGTTTTTGTTTTTTTGGTACCGGGAATCTAACTCAGGACCTCATGCTTGCCAGGCAGGTGCTGCACTGCTGAGCTATATTCCCAGCCTCTCACATTTGATTTTATCAAGAAAACCCTGAATGACTACAGACAATGCAAGCAAGAACCGAAAGGACTGATAGTTTGCCTCCAGCCAGTTATCTATGAAAGTTGGCAGGAGCAGCCTTCTGAGAGTCAGGGAGACAGGCTGTCTTCTAACTTAGACACCAAAAAGATGACAAAGGACCAGAGTCACACAGCACTCTTTGTTGAATTTCAAGTAATGAGAATCAACACAGGTTCTTGGATAGGAAGAAAAGGAAAGGCGCTTTTTGGAGGGAGACCGCCTTATCAAGACTTTGGCGGACTCCAGGTGGCTCAGGCTCCAGAGCTGACCAATAGGCAACATTTACTAAACACATGTCATAGGCAAAATTTTGCTCTGGGTGCTGAGGGAGTGATAAAGGACGTCTCTCTTCCTGGGGATGGAGGTGTGTGTTGACATAGGCTTGCTCATACAAATGGAAGTGGCCGAGATATTTGTTACCTGCTGCCCAGAGATCTATATAAGCACCCAGTCACACGCATGCAACCAGAGAACTAGAAAGCAGCCTCAGCAACCACCTCGAACAATTCTTTTCACACAGGCAATATATGGGTGCCCAGAGAGTGGAGGGGATGTGTCCTACTGAGCTGGGAAGGGGCAATATTGAAAACAGTTCCCTGGGTTGCTGGAGCCCAAAGGGAGTCCTGTCCTACCCAAGCTGCCTGTGTCTATTCAGGATCTACAGGAAAGAATGATAGGAGAGAATCAAAGTAACCTGACCCTCAGGGTTTTAATTTAGGGTGTTCTGGTTCCTAACATTAGTGCTGGGGCTAGAATGGTGGGTTCCAATTCTACCACTGCCCCCACTGGTTCTGTGACGCTTGCATGTTTCTTAATCTCTCTCTTTTAGTTTTCTAACTTGAATATAAGGAGGCTGAACCAGATCCTCCTAAGCAGGCAGTGGTGGGAGAAAGATGAAACAAAAAGCTTTTCTTTCAGTTGCAAGCCAGCTTTGCTTGTTTCTCTTTGCCTTCGAATTATGCCTGACTAGAGGAAGGAAAATGCGGGAACTTGAATTGTTATTGTGGAAGATGATGTGGATGAGGATTTGACCTGAAAGCCCAGTTATCTGAGGCATCATGGAGGCAGGAACTGGCTATGGGTCTGGTAAAGGTGTCCATATGGATAGTTGTCCCCAGGGTGGGAATGATGTGGTCAGTGAAGTATAAAACCTTAGGCTGTGTTAGCTGGGTAACTCCATGGTCATCAAAGTCCTCCAGAACCTTATTTGGAAGCTTTTGGAGTCAATGAACCCAAATTATTGGGCAGGGGATACAGAAAAGTGGATTTTGGCAAGCACCTCGGATGATTTGGGGCCTTACATTTGTGATCCATCCTTTTCCTTTCTTCTGTTCCTTTCCAGACAGAATTTTTTCAATTTAGAGAAATAACATTTGTTCCTATATTACTCCCTGTTCTAAGTCACTGTCTTCAGGAAGATAGAAAGCATAAGGCAGAATGTGGGAGGGGAACGGTTAGGATGTGCTCCTGGCCTCAGGGAGAGAGAGATCTGGTTTCCTTTTGTGCGTTGCTCCTGAAATGTGTTCCTGCTGGTGCGACATGGTCTTGGGTGTTACTGGTCAAGAAGGATGGTTTCCTAAAGGAAGAGACCTCGTTTTCACAGGCTTGCAGTTTTAAAGTCTCCCGTAGTAGGTTGTTCCCAGAAGCAGCTGTCCCCTCCTACTCACACCCAGCAGAGGCCTAACCTCTCATGAAAGGGTTTCTCTCATGTCAAGACAGAGGATGAACTGCACATAAAAGCATCAGCCTCCACCACAGCTGACTCACTCGAGTTGCCCTAAGAACGGCCAAAACACTCTATAAGGCTGGGACTGCTTGATTTGGGGCACGTATAAATTAGGAAATGTGTAGCACTAAGTGGAAAAATAATAGGTAGGTTTATATGCAGAACCCGTAGACAAATTTGGTATTCTGTGTACTCGGACCTTTACATATTTGTAATCAACGGCCTACAGGAATAACTAACATCTCTCCAGAAACTTCTCTGACTGTGAACTTCAAAGGCTTGTGCTGAACTTCTCTGAAATTCCACTCCATACTTTTTCTGTAAGTAGTGCCTAAATTTTCCTCGGTCACTGTAGAAAGCACTAGATGGCAATGCTTTGAGGGTATTCAGGGACCCAGTGGCCTAGGATACACCTATAACCCAAGGGTAACTACACAGAAAAGAGATTTCTTTGCCCCTTAGAGCAGGTAGAAGGCTAAACTTATCGCTATTTAACACCGAGGAACCCAAGACCTCTTTGCTGGTACACTTGGAGGTAGGCCCTGGAGATCTCTTTGGAAAGTATTTCAGGAATGTGATGTTCATGTCCTCTTAGAAGAACTCAGGCTACTCAACAGAGTCATGTTCAAACCTTCACTCAGGAAAAAGTTCATTACTATTTGAGTCTTAAATGTCCCATAAAGACCAAGTGTTATGGATCTTTGGGAGGAAGAGCATAGTGGGATTTCCCTAGGTCACTAGGGACATGCCCTTGAAGAGGATCATGGAACATCATCCTCTTCTTCCTGGCCATGAATGAATGGACTTCTTCTGCTCTGTGCCCCTAACCACAATGTCCTACCTTGCCACAAATCCAAAACAAGAGGGCCAATGGGCCATGGACTGAAACCTCTAAAACTGTGAGTCAAAATAAATCCTTTCTCTCTATATGTTGATTATGTCAGATATTTGAAAGTTGACTAATATGAGGTTTCTTGAGTTATTCTGAAGACTTTGGTGAGTTTGAGAATTTGACCCTCCCAAACTCTCCTAGAGAAAGGGGATGAACTGACAGAGAACTAGATATTCCATGGTAACCTTGAAATCCCCTTCCTGTGCCCTCAATACTCACCAACAGGAATATCTGGCCCCACCAGCATAGACCACACCCAGGAAGACTCTTAATACTCCTAAGAGTATTAAGAAATTAGCACATAGTGTACTGTAGTGAGTGGCAGATCAAACACACATCTGTCAAAACTCAAAGCCACACTACTATGAACAAGAAGTGTCAGGAGGAAACATATTCAAGTAATTATGAAAGCAATATTATGCTTTTACTTACTGAGGAATGCTTTGCTGAACCTAAGATTCCTTATCTATAAAGTGGGTTAGTAATATCCACTCAGAATCATGATCAGTATTGAATGAGGTAACACATATTTGTCATGGTCTCAACATTGTTTCTTGATATAGAAGACTCCTAATACATAAGGCTGTAATGTTTATGCTTGTTGGAGAGTAGAAACAGAGTTGGGTTAATTGATGAGCTCATAGTGTTTTTTATGACCCTACATAGAAAAATCAAAGAAACTTGAAAATTGAAAAGAAGTGTTACAAATTATCAACTTCTGCTATTCAGACCTGTCAAATTGTTAAACCAACTGACCAACAAGAAGAACATTTAATTTCACTTCTTCTGGTTGCTGTAAAGGTTAGATATATTCAAGACTGGAATACGGAAGCAATTCACAGTATTTCTATATAGTGAAGAGTAGCAAAAACATGTTTTTCAACCTACCAAGACCAGAAGAGGCACGCACTCATCACTCAGTATGTCATAAGCAGCTACTATAGGTAAGAACTCATAACAGTAGGATTCCTGCCCCTCTGGGGAGACATTTCTGGGACTAGAGACTAAATTGTATATACAGATCGTGGACATCTCTGTGATGGTGTGAAAGAGCTTCCTAAAGGACACAGACTAGCAGAGGTTTGTGACATGGTAAAAAAATTTTCAGCAGTAACAGCTACT